>OX578147.1:117332179-117449679 GCA_951213105.1 Amaurobius ferox
AAAGTTGTGGATTTGTTAAAGTCGTGATTTCTTCGTCGAACTCTACTCCTTAGGTTATTGGAAGTACAGGGTGTTTCTAAAGTCGCGCAATCCACATTTCTTTTGATATTTCACAATACAAAATTATGAAATATTCACAGTAAATAATTTAATGTCTGCTTAACATCGTGCGTTACAGCAAATGCTGAAAATGACAATCATTTGCTGCCAAGCACAGCTCGACGACAGGTATTTGTAGCCACACGATGCAGCATATCGGTGGGAATGGATGCAGTGATGTTGCGGATGTTGTCCTTTAAGACTTCGATTGTCTTTGGATTGTTTGCGTATACACGTTCTTTGAGATAAGGCCATAGAAAAAAATCAGGGGCAGTTAAATCAGAGGATCTGGGTGGCCATAGTCCACGTGAAATAATCCTATCACCAAACACTGATTCAACGACTGCAAGGAATTTTCTTGAGGTGTGTGCACCGTCTTGTTGAAAATATCCAAACTGGCATTCTTCGTCCGTTAACTGCCACATTAACGCTGAACGAACAGTTCTGTAAGAATTAGTCTTCAAATAATGCTCCACAATAAATACACGCTCCGGCAAACTGAGCGCCATTTTAGAACTATGTGAACTCACTCTGTACTAACAACGCCATCTATTGCGCATTATATGATGTATACATAGCGCGAAATTCAAGCATCTGTCTTTATATTTATGAGAGATAACCAAAATGTGGGTTGCGCGACTTTAGAAACACCCTGTATAATTTAGAGTGAAGTATTTTGTAATGGTTCATACAAGAGTCACAAACTTGGGTTGAAGTAGAATTGTAATTTATAATTTATCAGCACTTTAATTTCATTCGCGATTCTAAACTTGTTTCAATTTTAAATTATTTTAGAAACAGCAGAAAAGGAGGAAAGGAAAGCTCTGATTGCTGAACTGAAAATTCTCGTTCATATTGGAAAGCATTTGAATATTGTAAACTTGTTAGGGGCAGTGACAAAGAATTTAGCAAAAGGTAAAGATAATTTGATTTTCTATATATATTTTACTATATACATTTCGAGTAAAAGTTAGAAAAAGGAAAAACACTCTGTTGGAGAGCTACTTTTTAAAGAATTTTTTCGGAAAAACAAAGTTTAAAATATTAAGATTTTGAAATTATTTTTATATATTCCTAATATAGATCCTATTTTTGCCAAAACAAGAAAAATTATTAACATTTTTACTTTCCCTGCAATACATGGTAATGTATAGGGAAAGTATTGGAATCATGTCGAAAATCGCAACTCGAGTTTTCGACGGATCTACACGTTTCGGGACCTCTAGAATACGAAAAAACCATTTTTAGTGTGACGTCTGTGTGTGTGTCTGTGTGTCTGTCTGTCTGTGCATATTTTGTATCCACTGTAACTAAAAAACTAATTGACCGAATTTCAAAAAATTTGGTAGGTAAGTCACTTGTGGGCGAGTCTGGTGCTGATTAGTTTTGGGTCCGATTCTGGATAAAAGAACCCGCCTATTTTTGCGAAATGGCCCGCAAAAGCTTGTATCCACTCTAACTAAAAAACTAATGGACTGAATTTCACAAAATTCGGCAGATGAGTCATTTGTGGATCACCCTGGTGCTGATTAGATTTTGGTATGATTCGAAAAAAAAATAACCTGCCTTTTTTTGCAAAATGGCCCGCAAAAATCGTCAAAATCTAAACTAAAGAACTACGTATGCTCAAATATATCCATTAAATGCTTGCTTTATACGTAATTTTTAGCGAAGAAAGGAATAAGACCAACCCCAATACATTAGGACTGGCCGTTCTCGAGATATTTTAGTTTTTCGTATTTTCTCTACGCCACCTTTGAAAATAAGTCCGGTTACCGAATGAGAACGAAAATTGAATTAAAAGTGAAATAATTTTAATTAAAATAAAGAGAACGTGGATATAAGCCTGCAGGGAAAGTCATGTGCTGCCCGCATAAGAGTTTTATCATTTAGGTTCGGAGGTATAAGCGCTGAAAGTGTATAGTATATAGTTTTCGTAACGCTCCGTTTATTCACTAAAGAAATCCCAAACATAGATGTTATTTACATCAAAATATAACTTTTCATACCGGCCTACTAGGAAAAATTTTCAATTTTAAAATTATTTCCCATAGCTCATTAATTTCATTAATTTTATCTTACGCTACCATGTTAAAAAAAATATAAATTTTCGAATAAATTCCGAAGTTGCCGTTCGAATTTCAAAAAAGTCAATCTAGTTCTAGATTTTTCATTAATAAAGTCTGATATAAAATTTCGTGAAAATTCAATATTTGTGATGGCCATCGTATACACAAAAAGTTGACCACAGGTGGACGCTCATCACTTTAAAAATAGTCAAAGAGTGTTTAGGAGGTTCTAAAACATATATAGGCATCACAATCTTGAAATACAAATTTTTTATGAAAACAATACTTTCTCTATACTATATTTTATAATATGAGAAAGTAAAAATGTACATAGTTTAGCAATAAAAAGAGATTTTATCGCTGATTAATTTATCAGTGACCTTTCTTAATCTCAAAATTGCTTATGTTTTATAATATGAGAAAGTAAAAATGTATATAGTTTAGCTCTAAAAAGAGATTTTATCAGTGACTTTTGCTCAGTGACCTTTCGTAATCTCAAAATTGCTATATTTTATAATATGAGAAAGTAAGAATGAACATAGTTTAGCTCTGAAAAGAGATTTTATCAGTGACTTTTCTTCAGTGAGTTTTGAACAGTGACTTTTCATTATCACAAAATTGGGATATTTTGCAATATGAGAAAGTAAAAATTTATATAGTTTAGTTCTAAAAAGAGATTTTATCAATGAATTTTTATCAGTGACCTTTTGTAATCTTAAAATTGCTATATTTTATTATACACTCTTTTGCAAAAAAAAAAAAAAAAAAAAAAAAAAAAAAAAACGAAGCACCTTAATAAATAATCCGATCATCTCGAAATTGTGCTTCGACCTCACTAGATTTTAGTTTGTCTAATTGATTTTTGCATGAAAACACATTTATTCCAAGCAATGTTATATTAATATCCATTTTTATCACAATCGTAATATGTATGATTGCAAGATGAACACGAAACATATGTACCACAACTTTATCACTGCGTATAATTATAACCGCTCTTTATATTATTTCTGTAAGTTTGTTTACTGTGCACTTAAGATCTTAGTTAATATTCATAATATTACAAACCTACTATTAAATTATAGGGCGCTTCTTGTGCATTTTCATGGTATATCTATTTCTTAAATTATTTCTTAATAAATATTTTGTGGATTTTACATTAATTTATCTTTGAGGGGCAACATTTGACGAAAGTACTTTATGTAAGTGTTGCCACATGCAAAAATCTGCTGCTGCATTATTTACAAAAATAATGTCGACGTATTTTCTGCTGTCTAAATATCCAAGTTGTTGCAAAACCAATATAATTAAAGCATTAACAGAAATTGAAATATTTGAAGTGCAGTAGTATCAATTGATGTCTAAAGGAAAACAAAAACTTGTATTGATGGCCCTGGCAGTCAATAATGTTTGAAAGCCAACAAAAGCACACAGTTTTGAACCTATTGATATCACGTATATGTCAAATACATGACAATTTTTTTGCTTTTAGGTGATCTGTACATTATAATGGAGTATTGCTGCTATGGAAATCTTCGCCACTTTTTGCTGAAACACAAAGACACGTTTATAGATCAATTAGATCGTCGAACAGGGAAGTTAGATTATCACATTTCTCCACTTCACAGCTCTTCATTCTCAAATGTGTAAGACACTACGATTATTTATTCAGATATATTAGAGCTTGTAATGATGAATAAATAAGAGCATTTCTAAATTAGTGTAAATAAATATTAGTGGGGAATGGATATAAAAATGTGTTATATTTCACGTTGAGGAAGTATTTGGTTTTCTACCTACATATCAATTATTATAATTTAAATTAATTCTTCACATAGCCAGAGTACTAAAGCGGTTGAACAGTAAAATCCAGAAGCCCCCCTCCCTCCCCCCAGTACTGGTAAAAATCGCATTTTACAATATTCAACTTTGCTTCTTAATTTTTTTTTTTAGTTTTGCAGAACAAGTTTTACGTTTTCAAAGATGGTAAATTATGTAGTTCTTTTCTAGGCATGAGAGGAAATATTAATCATAATTACTGAAAATGTAAAAATTACAGAATTTTTCCTAAGTGTGAAAAAAAAAATCAACTTCTTCACCTTCCAAAGTTGTAAAATTCTTACACACTTATTCTCAGTGTGTATTACTTATTATAATACACTTATTCTCAATGGCAATGTACAGTTTCATTTTATGATTATTAAAGATGTAAAAGAGAAAAGAAATATGTAATCTTTTTAAGCATGAATTTGTTCCAAAAGATGATGGAACTCTAAAACATTTACTTGAAAGGGGTAGGGGATAGGCGATGAAGCGTGAGAGAGTGAAATGGAGGCACGTACTACATTTAAAGTGACTATTGTAATGCATATATTGCGATGCATATATTATACAAGTGTTATTTATTGATGTTTCATCTCTTATATATTGTTATTTATTGTTATAATTAAAGATGAATATTGTAATGCAATGCATTTGTTGGAATGTATATATTGAACATGTGTTATTTATTAGGTGTAGCGGAAATGATAACAATGTAGCATGTATACGACCAAGGAAAGTGGCGTGTTTAGAATCACGTACTGTAAGAGAGAGTCGAAACATAAAGCTTTGTTTTTCACATAATTTAGGTGACTCTGGGTCCTATGCGTATCAAGTTTTAATTTTGTTTCCGTGACATGTAAATTTTAATAAAAAAATGAGCTTCTGGCAAAATACAGGTATATTTGTCACTTGAGGAAAATTAAAATTTTCACTTTCTATTCGGATTTTGGCTTCTGCTCTATATTAGTTTAAAAAAAAACCTTTTAGATATTAAGTGTCCATTTTGGCATATTGCCGGTAAGCTGGTATCAGGAGCCGATATTTGAATCCTTCCCGTAGGGACGGGATCTACTGTCGCGACTTCTGTTTGTCAGTGAATTATTTAGGATGTTTCTTTTCTCTTTGGTATATGGCTTCGGCTAGGTATAGATGTAAAAATTTATTACCTATATGATATCGGATATTCATTTAATGAAAGAGGTGGAAGTTCCTCTACTGATCTACATTTTGAAATTTTGAATAATAAACCTCATTACTGTCCTTGAAATACATGGTAATGTATATGGAAAGTGTTAGAATCGCGTCGGAAATGGCAACTCGAGTTTTCCCACGGATCTACACGTTTTGGGACCTCTAAAATACGACAAAACTGTTTTAGCATCACGTGTGTGTGTGCAATATAGATATCCACTCTAATTCAAAAGTTAAATGGCCGAATTTCATAACATTTTTTAGGTAAGTCACTTGTGGGTCACCCTGGTGCTGATCGGATATTAAACTTGCTTTTTTTGCGAAATGGCCCTCAAAAGTCGCATATATCTTCTGTAGTTAAAAAATCAATTTACCGTATTTCACAATTTGGTTCACATTCAAAATTTGGTAAATAAGTCTTTTGTGAGTTATCCTAGTGCTCATTAGGTTTTGGTACGATTGCGAAGAAGAAGCTTATCTTGTTTTACAATATAGCCCACAAAAATCATCAAAATCTAAAATAGAAGACTACGTTTGCTCAAATGTATCAGTTAAATGCTTGTTTTATACATAATATTGATGATGAAAAGAATAAGTTCCACACCATTACTCTAGGTCTAACCTTTCCCTAGATGTTTTAGTTTGTTCGCATTTTTGCTACGCCGTCTTTGAAATTATGTCCAGTATCTAAATAAAAACGGAAATTGAATTAAAAGTGAAGATGCAGTGTTATGTTTTAAATTAAACTCAATTCGCCGAATTATTAGGGAAATAAAGATAAAATGAATTTAAGTCTGTAGGGATAGTCATATGTTGCCCACATTGGATTTATTTTAACTTTATGACTCTTTAAAGTTTTAATTGAAAGTCAATGTATTAAACACGGATATGACAATTTTACTTATATTATTCTCTACGAAGGTGTTGAGATATATATACATTTCAAATTCCAGTTGTTTTAATGACAATATATATTTAAAGGACATTATAAAACCGCTCGCATTATGAAATAATCAATTGTGATTCTAATATAGTGAAATAAAATTTTAAAAAGCCATAATATAAATGTTTATAACACTATGTAAGTCAAACCAAAATATCACTTGAGGTGTTGAGTGTTGTTGTTTTGTTGTTGTTGAGACCCAGACAGTCCGACCTTGCAAAAACGCGGTGTTGAGTGTGTAAAACTCTAGATGCAATATATATTATTAAGACTAAAATACAAGGGTAAAATCTATATATATATACACAGCTTCGAAGTACAACTTAGTAAATGCAAACTATGAAAACATTAATTTACTAGATTAATTCCTTATAGAAGAAATCTGCTGTGGATAGCACATGACTTTCCTTATATAAAACATTGAATTTACTACTTTTACCGTAAAAAAATAGGTTATTGTTATAATAGATACTTATGTTCTTTCCAAGATATAGAACTTTCGCCAATTAGTCTTCATTTTCGTTGATTTCGCGTCATTTTTATCCATTTGGCGAGATTTTCGTTAATTTGGCAACATTTTAAAAAGTTCCTCCAAATTCGTCACCAAAATCTCGTCAAGTGTTATTGACGGAGAAATCAGTTATTCTTACAGCAGATAAATTACTATTGGCGTTCAAATACAAAAGTATTACTCAAAATATCTTTTCGCATGAATGGAACGCGCTAGGCCCACGAGAATGATATCACTAAACTTATAGCATGATATTACACATGGAAAATAGACATGTTTCTCAACAGTTAATTTTTATTTATTTAAGGGATTTTTTGGATAAATTTATTTGAAAATTGTGCAATATCTTAGGAACGGTTCATGCTAACGTTCTAAAGTTTATGTCAATCGTTTTCTAAGGGAAAATTACATAAGAAATGTCTATTTGTATAACTTTATTAAAGGTTTTGATCTTTTGATGATTTTTTCAAAATTTAACTCGAAAATTTAAGGGGTTCTGAACATTCGATTGTGTTTAAAAGCAATAGGCTTCCAGTGTTCATGGACTGCAATTTTTGTAACAAATGCTGTTCAAATCGCTTCATTCGTTAGTCAGTTATCGCGGATAAATAAAAAATAGCAACTTTTATAGGTCCAACTAAAATTTTATAGAAAATTCAGTAATAGAGTAACTGAAAAATATTATAATGCGAAGATGTCACTGCATATTCACTCTAAAAATTAGTGTTGTTTGAATCTTCAACTAGCCGATGTACTAAAATATAAATGAAATTTCCTCAAATACGCGCATTTGGATCTATTTTCAAACGATTTTTTAATATAAAAGAATCGTTCTACGGATTTGTTAGATTGATGAAATCAGCATTGCTTGGTTTTTTGATGGTATGAAAATACAAACTCTGTGACAATATTTTCAGTCGCTAAAAGACTTGTTTGTGTAAAAATCGCCTGAAATTACCCTACAACGTAAAATAAGCAAAAAACTAATTAAAATAAAAAAAAATCGCTTTGAAGTATCTCCGGACTTGACTTGAACTATAACTGTACCCAATTTCTTAATAGTGGGTCTCTTAGATTTTCCACTACACCGACGACAGACTAACAAGTAAACGGACAGATATATTTTTACTTTCCCTGCAATACATGGTAATGTATAGGGAAAGTATTAGAATCGTGTCGAAAATCGCAACTCGAGTTTTCGACGGATCTACACGTTTTGGGACATCTAGAACACGAAAACACTATCTTTAGCGTGACGTCTGTGTGTGTGTCTGTCTGTCTGTGCAATGTATGTATCCACTCTAGCTTACAAACTAATAGACCAAATTTCATAAATTTTTGGTAGGTTAGTCACTTGTGTGAGACCCTGGTGTTGATTAATTTTTGGTATGATTCGGGAAAAACAACCCGCCCTTTTCTACGAAATGACCCTCAAAAATTGCCTGTATCCACTCTAAATGAAAAACTAATAGATCAAATTTTACAAAATTTGGTAGATAAGTCACTTGTAAGTTACCCTGGTGCTGATTCGATTTTGGCATGATTCGGAAAAACATAACCTGCCGTTTTTTTGCGAAATAGCCCGCAAAAATCGTCAAAATCTAAAATAAAAAACTACGTATGCTCAAATATATCAATTAAATGCTTTTATTTTACGTAATTTTTAACGATAAAAAGAATAAGATCTACTCAATCACACTAGGTCTAGCTTCTGGTAGGTCGGACGGTCTGGGTCTCAACACTAGGTCTAGCCGTTCTCGAGATATTTTAGTTTTTCGCTACACCACCGTTGAAAAAAGTCCAGTTACCAACTGAGAACAAAAATTGAATTAAAAGTGCACATTCGGTGTCATTTTAAATAATTGTGAACGTTATTTTGTGCAATTAAACTCAATATAATGAATTATTGAAGAAATAAAGAGAAGGTGAATATGAGTTTGCAGGAAAAGTTATGTGCTGCCCACATCAGATTTTTTTTTTATTATGTCATATTTGGGTGGAATTAATTACAAATATTACATGAACATGCACTGAAGGCATGTGATTGGGAAATCCGCGGATAAACCTCGAGATCATTTCAGAACAGAAGATCATCAATAAAAAAAAAAGAAAAAAAAATCTTTATGACCGTATCGCACATATTTCGTTACATAATATACAAAATCTCAGGACCGTCAATGGGTTTCGTGTTAAACTGAATTACTACTTAATCAGATATTACTGCACCCAGTTTTCACAAAATTTCCTTGTTTACAATTTTCGAAAACTAGGAACACAAATCTTTATACTGTCAACAATAAGTAGCAATGCAATTGTGTATATATTATTCTTGATTTCATACCATGGATATTTGCTTCATTTACAGTGGACAATATCCTAATCATACCGACTTGACCCACGATGAAGCGAAAAATGACTTGGCGAATGAAAGAACACTCACAGTAACATCCTCCGTAGGATCCGGTGTCGATTGTTTTGATGATGAATACTCCCAGAATTCATTTCTGACGACAAGCGATTTGTTGTGCTTCTCTTTTCAATCAGCCAGAGGGATGGATTATTTAGCATCGAGAAAGGTAAACTGCTGGATGTGATTGTGAAATTTTGTTTATATATAACCTACATAACTGCAAAGTTTATGTTGTGTAGAAATGTAACTACTTTTTAACTGAAAGGTCTGTCCCGAAAATCGTGCCTTTTGGATCAAGAACTTATGTTTCGATCCATCCATTGCCAATACAGAAGTACGACATTTGCTATGGACCTAAATTGTGATGAAAGAAGTCATATGCAAATCACAGTGCCGATAAAAGAGAGAGTCCTATGCAAATGATTAAAAGAACAAACAAAGATATGCAAAATATACATGTTTATTTAGTAAAGAATATGGCCCTCGGGCAGCTATACAGGTCTCTAAACGTCGAGGCACACTATCGATGAGGCTATTAATCATTGCCTGAGGTAATCCTTGCCAAGCAGGGTCCACTGCGTCATGACCGATGACGACCGATGAGGGCCCACACGTGTTCAATGGGAGAGAGATTAGGCAAGGCTGCCGACCAAGAAAGGATGTGAATTCCGTCCGGCTGTTGGGAGTTTGCTGTGCAGTGTGGTATTGTCCTGCTGGAACACCGTGTCAGGGACGGCCTACACCAGTGGCCGAGCCACAGGCATTATAACTTGTGTGATGCAACAGTCCGCTTTTACGAGGGTTATTTTTTAAGTAAGGTCCGTTTGTGAATACTGTTTGAAATTCCGCATGCCTGTGAGAATGAGTGCGTGCGCAGACTCCCGGCATTCTTTGAGCAGAATCCGACGCCATTTGCATTCACGGAGTCAGTCTGTTCGCTTCGTATGCTTCGTTAAAATGTTTAAGAAATCCGAACACCCCGCCAACTGTGAAATACGGTCAGTCATACGATTCTTGACAGCAAGAAACATGACATCTGCGAATATTCATCATCAGATATCTGAAGTTTAAGGTGACAATGCAATGAGTGACAGTAAAGTGGTGGAAATGGATGAGATTGTTCAAGGAAGGTCGGGAAAACGTTCATGACGAATCGCGATCTGGTCGGCCATCTGTAATCACTGACGCTTTGGTGCAGGCAGTTGACGCTAAAATTTACGCAAACAGGAGATTCACAATTTCCAAGTTGTTATCGGAATTTCCACAGATTTCAAGGTCAGTTTTGTTTAAAATTGTGTCTAAGAACTCACAGCTCAAGAAATTGTGCTGTCGATGGGTTCCTAAACTGCTGAGTGAGGAACACAAAAAGAAAAGATTGGCAAGTGCTTTAACGTTTTTGATCCTCTACAATGAGGAAGTGATGACTTTTTGAGTCATATCGTCACAGGAGATGAGACATGGGTGTCCCACGTGACTCCTGAATCAAAACACCAATCGATGAAGTGGCGCAACACATCATCGCCGGTCAAAGTGAAAGTAAAACAGATACTTTCAAAGCCCAAGATCATGGCAACTGTGTTTTGGGACACGCAGGGTGTGTTGTTAGTGGACTTTTTGCCGCAAGGAACAACAATTAACTCAGCTTCCTACTGTGAGACCTTAAGAAAGCTTCGTCGAGCAATCCAGAACAAATGACGTGGAATACTGATAGCCGGTGTCGTACTGCTTCATGGCAATACAAGGCCACATGCTGCGGCTCAAACTCAAAATCTTATCGAATCTTTTGGCTGAGATCTTTAGATTCGATCACCTACCATACAGTCCAGATCTTGCGCCTAGCGACTACCACCTCTTCCTCCATCTGAAGACCTTTCTGGGCGGCAAGCGTTTAGACACTAATGAAGAAGTGAGAATGATCGCGGGTAACTGGCTATTATCACAGGCGGCAGAGTTCTACGATGACGGTATCCAAAAACTGGTATATCGTTTCGATGAATGTTTAAATCGGCAAGGAAATTGTGTAAAAAAATAGAGAATTGAATGTAAATTCAGAAAATAAATGCTTTTTGAAAAAAATATATTTACTTCGTTTTTATTGCAAAACGGACCTTACTTAAAAGATAACCCTCGTAGATTACCTGCAATATGCCCCAGGGCTATCCACTGATCGAACATAATATCCCCCAAACCATGATGACCGGTGTGGGCCCGATGTGACGTCCGGTAATATGGGCTGGCAAGTAACGTTCCCCTGGAAGCCTCAACATCCGTCCATGTCTGTCATGCCGCCACAGGCAGAATCGAGATTCATCCTTAAACAATATCCCAATGATAAGGGTATGTAAACAATACCCGTTTATATAGTTGCGATGATCATGCATTCCTGTGTCGAACACTTAATGACACGCCAGTGGCTGGCCGCGGCAGCTGTACATCATGCGACCTGTTGCGAATGATTTGGGTGCACGCAGGTGCACCCCTTGATATGGCAGACTGTTTCGGATGTCACTTACCGTTATAAACAGGTCTCGACGAGCCGTTCAGCGAATTTGCTGGTCTGTGTGCCTGTTCGATCCACTCCCTCTTCGGCTTGTTCTCTGGTGTTCTTGCGTCCATCGTGTTACACATCGCTTGATGGTCCTCACGTTGTTCCCAACATGCGAGACAATTGCACGCATCGGCAAACCCACACCATGCAGCTCTAGGATGCAGTCTCATTCCCCAGTCGTTAATTGCTGGTATACAGCTCACTGACGGCCTCGAGGCATCACTTTTTCGAAAGTTCGGCTACTGCAAGTCGTCGCTGATAGCATTTACGGAACGAGCCGTCTGCAGGTTTTTATTACCCGAAACTAGATGTCACGTGACCCGATAAGTACGAAAACTGAATTATTTGCACATCACTCTCTCTTCTACCAGTACTGTGATTTACATATGGTTACGTTCATTCTTTCATGGTATTGTAATTTAATTTTTGACGAGTGTGGAAACGTCCCTGACCAGTGTGCTATCGGTATACGGGATCCGTACAAAACCCGGGCCCAAAAATTCAACCAACCCATGTTCCCAATTTATTTCAAAAAAGATGTATCTTTCTATTGCGTATTAGAATAGCTGGGTTCTTAACGTTCAAAATTCGAAGAATTAAAAGTACCAGAAAAGAGCCAACTGCATGCCAAATTTCGTGCATGAATATTGCACCAGCACCAAGTGAAAATACCAAGTGTTTCATCTTTAACTGAAAAATGTTTTCAATGGATTCAAGAGGATTGAAGTCCAAAATGCCAGTAATCCGAACAATTTGAAAAAAAATATTTTATTTATTTTTCTTGGAGGGGATGGATTGAGTGAAACAAACAGTGAAAGAATGCAAATGTCACTTAAAACACTGTAAAAGTAACTGAAAATACTCAAGACTATACAAAAACAGATAACATCTAACAAAATTGAAGTAAGCCGGTTTCAGAAAAGAAATGGTTTATCTACAAATATAAAAGAAAAATACAGCAGTCATAATCTCAGGGAAACAATACATTTGGGAAATTAAGGGAGCTTTATCCCCGGAAAAGGAAACGGAGTATAGCTGCAAAATGACAAGAAATACTGTGACTCAGAAACTTGTCGGTGATTTGTAAAATGACGAATCTTGAGAAACATTGTTTGGGGGAAAAGTTTTTTTATTTTCAAATTTACCAATGATATTGAAAATGAAGGAACTATATTTTGTTTATATTTGGCGAAAGACGGGTTTAAATAATACCTTCTTTACATGTTTCACTTTGATTACATTTCTGTAATATAATCTGCGCAAATTTTATACTTGCGGTGTATTGCCATACACTCTAAAACATTTTGCAACCTTTGCTCAAATTTTTTTAGCTACTTGTTGATAATTTCAGCAAACTATCAGAAAAAGCCGCAAATACAAGCGTTCATGAAAATTCCAGTTTTTTTTTTCTGAAATATTCAGCTAATTATCGCCCGTCGAAGCATTATTTCTGTATTTATATATACAGGGTGTCCCAAAAACATTGACTTCTGCTGTTATTCCTTAAATATTGATCTTAGACATATATAATAAATTACAAAGTTGCGTAAAAAAAGGTACAGAATTTTATGAAATCGATTAAAATTTAAAGGGAATTAAATTTTAAGAAATATAAAATTTAAATTTTTATACGGACCCCATACAAAAACATTTCCAATGAGTAAAATGTGCCATACACTAATAAGGTGATGTACAAAATATCAGCATTTTATCTTAAAAACTCCCAGAGATATGAAAAGACAAAAATGCTTGACTTAAACCACTTTTCGATGCATCGACATGGGTTCTCAGAGGGGAAAAATCATGTCGGCAAATCGCGTTTCAGGGGGTCATACACACATCACGAAAGAAAAAAATGATTACATAATTAAATAATAATTTTGCTATTTATTGGTACAAAAGTATCTACACAGTGTAGAAATAATAACTTTACACAAAGATTACAAAGCTTGTTCAAAATGTTTCCCATCCATGCCCAAAGATCCATTAAAGATAAGAGGCAGATATTATTTGCCTATAATGCATTTCTGCGTTGTGTCATTTGCACTTTTGCTGTAAACATTTACATTTTAATTTGTGATTAATCCCTCACCAACTTTGTTTAAACATATCTCTAGAACTTTTTATGTTAAAATGCTAAAATTTTGTACATCACCTTATTAGTGTATGGGACACATTTCACTCATTGGAAATGTTTTTGTACGGAGACCGTATAAAAATTTAAATTTTGTATTTCTTCAAATTTAAACCCCTGAAAATTTTTGTCGATTTCATAAACTTTTGTACGTCTCTTTACTCAACTTTGTAATTTAATATATATGTCTAAGATCAATATTTAAGGAATAAAAGCCGAGGTCAATGCTTTTGGGACACCTTGTATATATATTATCATAACTATCAGGAACCTTACTCCCCGGCTGATTCCCTTGAAACTTTCAGTAACATGCTTTTCAATGTTTTATAGTGTATAGATTGTGACGAAATTCGCCAACGAAAAGTGGGTATTTCTCACATCATTTTGCTATATTAACAGTGAGATAATTTCTAAGGAAAGTAGTGTATTTTTTCTTGTATCGATTTGTCATATCAACTGTAATAAATGTTTGCAATATAAGGTCTTACATGGTTCGGCAAAGTGTGTGTATGGTATTTTGTTGTATCAGGAAACTGTCATATATACATTCTTATGTCTGTTTATTAACTTAGATACTCTTTCAACAAAAATAGTATAGTATTAATCCATTTGAAGAAAGTCACCCAGCTTTGTAAAGGCAAAACGATGTATCTTGAGGTACGCCCTTCTGCAATCACAAGGATGCCTTTACTTGACAAAAACCTCTCTGAATTTTTCTTCAGTGTACAACATATCAGATAGCACTGGCTATACATATATTATGTTTGGTCGGATTAAATAAAAAAGTTAATTAAGTGATTAAAGATAATTAGAACTTAGATAATAATGATTTAAAAATTCTAAAAGTTTTCTGTCGGTACACTTAGTTACTTGCCAATTTTTAAAAGCTTCCAGATGTTATAGAATATGTATTTGGTGTTATAAAGGTGTTATAGTAGTCCATATGTTATAGTAAATATATATAAAATGAGTTATGAAGATATATAAGGATATCTACAAATTTTAAATATATATATATATATATATATATATATATATATATATATAATATATATATATATATGTATATATATTTATATATATATATATATATATATTTATATATATATATATATATATATATATATATATATATATATATATATATATATATATATATTTATATAAACCATGTGGTTGTATCGTTGAGCGAAACACATTTAGAACCTCTGTGGATGCAAAGATCCTTGATAAGCTGGATTCACAGAGCTTCTATCCTATTTCATATTTTCGGATTGTATCTTTTCTCTGATTTTGTCATTTTAATATTTTGAGCCTCCAGATTTTGATAATCCTTTGTTGTTTGAACTTGATTAGTATGCTTCGCTCTTTAATGCTGATAAATTCATGTGTAATATTCATATTTGAAATTAAGATCATTTTGTCTTTTATGGTAGCATTGTTTTCCTTTTGTCTGATATTTCCTATCATATCATATTTAATTAATTTTCCTCCGTATTGTTTTTGAACCAGGGTATGACACTTATCATGTTTTAAATTAGTATAACTATTTTATTTTTAATTTTATCTTATTTATTATATATATATATATATATATATATATATATTTATATATATATAAATATATATATATATATATATATATATATATATATATATATATATATATATATATATATTTATATATATATAAATATATATATATATATATATATATATATATATATATATATATATATATTTATATATATATAAATATATATATATATATATATATATATATATATATATATATATATATATTTATATATATATAAATATATATATATATATATATATATATATATATATAAATATATAATAAAACGTATATTTATTTATATATATAAATATATATATATATATATATATATATATATATATATAAATATATAATAAAACGTATATTTATTTAATATATATTTCAATATATATTCATTCTATTTACCCTTTGAAATTTATAATAAACAAGAAAGATCAATCACACTTAAATCTATCGTTTCTATCGTGTTTTGGAACATGAGTTGCAGCTATTTTAATGTTACTCGATAGCAACTTTTTCATATCGAAAGTACTGTTTTGCTAACCAGAAGAGAATTTAAATGCAAAAAAAAAAAAAAAAAAAAAAAAAAAAAGATCAATCATGCTTAAAGCATTGATTATGAAACACTTTCCAACTTCAATGCAATTTTATTTAAACATATCTAAAATGCAATACATTCCTCGGTAATATTTTAAATCTTCTCACAATACTACATTCATTTATTATAGTTGAAAACTTACATTCATCCAAAAAAATGAACTTCATTCAAATGACGGCATTGAAATATAAATTGCCTGGTTTAAACATCTCTAAAATGTGATATATTACTCGGTAACAATTTTAGAATTATCATAATACTACGATAATTTATTATATTTAAAAACTTCATCGAAAACAACTGAAATTCATTCCAATGACGTCATAGAAAAAATAACACGCCTGGCTCTCTCTAAAAAAGCAGCATTTCATTCATAAATAATTTCCCATTCATGTCATTCATCACAATACTATAATAATTTTTTTTATTTAAAAATTACGACCATGGAGCGACATGTAATTAAACTCTATGCGTAAAACTTCATAGAAAAATATTGTCCTTCTCTTTGTAAAATCAATGAATATTTCATTCATATCAGCTACGCAGACTCCATGGACTAAATGATTTTGTGTTAAAGAAATACAGCAATTCTAATACAACTCATCCTACATATTTTGCTGTTTACATTTCACATAAGTGAAAAATAGGCTTCGTTAGAGAAATAATCAAAGTTGGATGCTCATTTAAACTCAAATATATTGTCATTGCGTTGTTTCAGTATGTAGATGCACAGAATTTAAGCGAAAATAAGGAGGTTTTACGACGAATACAACACTCAATATGAATTAAAAAGAACTTTAAAAATGACGATTTTGAGACAAGATGGATGCCGTATTATATTTTGAAGTTGGTCACGTGATCGTTTTATATCATGGTCACGTGATCGCTTCATGTAAGAGGTGTAATTATTATTTTAATTTTTATTTATAAAACTACTAAATATATTTCGCTGAATTTTTTTTTATATATTTTATGGAACAATTTGAATATTACCTAAAATTTTCGAAGCAATTTGTGAATTTTAAATCCGCTTAATAAATGTTTGAAAAATTTGGTCCCATTGAGTTCAATGTATTTCATTTTTTCAACCCGGGTTCAATCCAAAACTAATTGGGTGATATTATTCATTTATATTCCCATAGGTCCTACAGACCGTCTGAACAACATACTAAAATTTCATTTTGATTAAGTCATTTTTACGGCAGTTATCGTGCTAACGGACAGACAGACAGACAGACAGACAGACAGAATGAACAAAGTCATAAACACTTTTCAACTTTGTTGTAAAGTGTTAATAAAATGAAGATTTTAATTTCTGTATTTCAGTTGATACATAGAGATCTCGCAGCAAGAAATGTTCTTTTAGCAAAGGGTAATGTGATCAAAATATGTGATTTCGGATTGGCCAAAGATTGTTACAAATATTCCAACTACGTAAAGAAAACTAAGGTAAGTTCTCTTTCATGTTACTTTAACGTTTATCTATCTATGTAAATGCTAATTTCCCACGTGTCTATTAAACTGTCCGTCTGCTTATTAGTCCATCTGCCTGTGTCCGTCTGCCCGTCTACCTTTAACGCCTATTTGGACACTTGACGAATAGTTGCCAGTTGTTACACAGGAAAATATCTAATGTTAAAAACATGTTAAGAATCGAATCGTTCATTAGAAGGGGTGCTCCTGACCAAAACGTTCGAAATATGAAATGGTAGAAAATCGTGATCAGATACTTTAAATTGGTGCAAAGGTAATAGTTTCGAAAGAGTACAATTTCGGTTTCCTAATATTTGCTCCTTAGGGGTGGCGTGTTTTAAAATGTTCAATTTGCCAAATAAATGAGAAATGCTTTCTTTTAGGTGAGACAAAGATTGAAAATTTTATTTACGAAAGGATAATTCGATAAGACCCACTGAAATAATGAATTTATGGAAAAACTTTCTTTTGAGAGGGTATTTCACACCAAAATGTTCAAATTGGGAAATGATAGAAAAATATGCATCGGCGAAGATATGTAGATTTTAAAATCGGTGTAAATCGTTTGAAGGGAAAAGTACGTATAACTTCAGTTATCTAATATTTGCTACTTTATGGTTGCAGCACACAAAAATGTTCAATTTACCAAAAAAAAATAAATATTTAACAATGTTTTTAAGGGAAATAGAGATTTAAAATTCAGTGCACGCGTCAATCGTTTAATAAAACACCTGAGAAAAATCGAATTTTACAAAACTTTACATTAGAAGGGATGATACGCACCAAAACGTTCGAAATGTGAAATAATGGGGAAACGTTCTTTGATGTGTGATAGACTTTAAAATTGGTGCAAATGTAGATCTTTCAGCAGGAAGGAAATATACGCTTTTCAAATATTTCTACTTGAGTTGTACAGTACAACAAAATGTTCGATTTGTCGAATAGATGAGAAGCATTTTTTTTATCTGAGATAGAGACCTGAAGAAAATTTGGACAAGGTTGAAATGATCGATAAAATCAATCCAATTTTTTTTAATAAAATTCGTTTGTGGGTGTTATTTACCAAAACGGTGGAAATTTGAAATAGTAGAAACACATGCTTATTCATAGAACAGATGGTGCAAGGGAGATATTTTCCACATTTCCGCATTTTCCGCAAGGGCATATTGTATAACACAGAAGTTGTATAGTTTCAGTTTTCAATTGTTCGAACATTTCGAACATTTTGGCGTGAAATTTTGGTGTGAAGAACCTTCAGTTTTCGATCATTGGCCAACTTTTAATAATATTGCATGATAAAATGTTCGATTATCTGATTAATGAGAAATGCATTCTTTTAAGTGCAACACAGAGACTTGAAATTGGATACACTGAGTAATCATTTGATAAAAGCCCTGTGAAAAATCGAATTTTGCAAAAATGTTTATTTGAAGGTGTGCTCCATACTAAAATGTTCAATACGTAAAATGATAAAATAACATACTTCCCGATAAGGTGAAGACATTAAAATGGGTGCATTATTAAATAGCAAGAAATGTGGAAAATTCCATGTTGCATAATAAAAGAAAATGTGTGTCTGTGTGTGTGTGTGTCTGTGTGTGTGTATGGGCGTGCGGTCTATAATGGAAAAATCTAAGCAGTGTAAGACTATGAAATTTGATACACAGATACCACAGGAGGTGACAAGGTTCACTTAGGCGTTATTTGTTTTAATTTTGAATTAGTTTTTAGTTATTTTATATTCTGGCACGATTTACAACGATTTTTGGCGATATTCACACAAATCGATTCCTTAGCGATCGAAAATATTATTGCAGAGTTTCCATCTTGCCACCATCAGAAAGATAAAAAAATTCTCTTTTAAATAAACTTTGAACAGAATTCAGGTAATACACAGATGACTGTTCATGAGTGTTTTTAAAATATATCCTTTTCGTGTGTTTAAAACCTCCTTTATTTTTAAATTGCAATATGAAAAATTAGAAGACCAATCCAATGTTTGTAATTTAACGCAGTTACTTTAAATATCACAGACTGCCCCTAAACAAAAAGTAATTTCCTGAAAACAATTTTTGAATTGAAATTTTTGAAAAATTTTTCTTCTGAGTGGACCCTTTTCCATAGTTCTCCTACCTACTAAAGCCACGCCTACAGGGCGAGAGAATCGTGTTGTCCACTCGTGCAAGTGCATAATGGAATTGTACGGCATGGTGTGTGATCGCGATTTGGAGTATGGTGTTATCTGTATTGTAGCTGACACTTATTTATTGAAAACAAAAAAAATTAATTTGTTCGCGGTAGATATAGATTGATATATAAAATTCGGTGTATTTGTGCTGAAATTATTGAAATTAAAATTTAATTTGCGTCCGTTAACGTAGAACGTACAGCCTCAACAAGTGACGAATTTCGGTTTAGAGATTTGGAAAAAGGGGGGTGCGTATCACGCCCGTTGTACCGATGTACATGGATTGCCTAAACCTTTAACTGTTATTTATACGAATAAAATATATTTGTTTTGTTATTTTATATAACTATCCTGCTTCAAGTCCTTGGCAACGCTGAGTACATTTTCTAGTTTTTCAATATTTTTTGATTTTTGGGCTGTCGTACACCAAAATTTTTGATTTGCCAAATATGTGAAAAACGCTGTCTTTGAAGTAAAATAAAGAATTCATATTTGGTACAGAGGTCAAGGCTTTATAAAATCAAACTAGAGAGAAAATATATTTTAAAAAACAGGTCATTTATGAGAGTGATTTACAAAGAATTTTATACATATAAATAGATTCTAAAACGCATTTTGCACTAACATAGACTATTCGAATTTTGGGCAAGAGTTAATTTTTCCATTTAGAGAAGAAAAAAAAATTACAATTTTCCAATATTTGTATATTTAAAGAGTGATGCACACCCAAACGTTTGATCTAATAAATATATGAGAAACGCAGAATTAAAAGGATGGAAATTTATTAGGATGGAAATTTAGTAGAGAGATCAACAGTTTGATAAAAGCAAATACAAAAATTTATTTGACAGGGAGGGGGGGGGGGCTAAGAGCTCCTCATATTAAAATTTTCCAAATGCATACTGGCGGTAATATCAACTTTAGATGAGAAAGAGATCTGAAAGTTGGTGCAAAAATGAATCCTTCAATAGTTGAAAGAGGGGAAATTACAACTTTTCAACATTTGTTTATTTAGCCAGGCGCCGCACACTGAAACATTTGATTTAGTGAATAAATTAGAAACGCCCTCTTTTAAATAAGATGGAACTCTTTTAAATAAGATCTTTTAAATAAGATCGTTGCACAAGTAGATTGATAAAAACATTTAAAAATGATTTTTATTTTAAATTCTTTTTAAGAGGACGAAGGCTGCTTTATATTAAAACGTTCGAAAGGTAAACAGATTAAAAACGCACTTTGTAAAGTGAAAGAAATACGAAATTACAGTTATCAAATATATGCTAATTTGAGGTGTCGCTCAATAAAATGGTCGATTTTCCGAACAAATAGGAAGCACTTTAAAATAAAATGGGGACTTGAAAGTGGATACAAGGTTAAACATTTGGTAAAGAACATTGTGAAATCTAAATAATCTTCCGATTATTATTTCCCTCAGTTTTCATTATAATTTATGTTTAGTTAAACTAACGATCCTAACTGGTTCGGTTGATAGACGAATCACCGACTCAATCAGCATTGTTTGCGTTCCTACGGGAAAGTAGGAATAAGTTTTCGAATCGGAAGAGTTCAGTAGGTCGTGTGGATCTTGAGTAAGTGCTGGGAAGGAAAGAGAATTTCTTGATTAGTGACTGTTTGAGTAGAACGTTCGTGGAATGATGATAGATTCGAGAAAGGGAGTGGAAGGACTGATGACTAGGAAAGGTCCAACGATGACTAGTAAAGGTCTAGTATTCGGGGTTTCGTCGCAATACGAGGCGAGAAAAAAGAAGGCTAGTGGTAAGCATAAAAGCTTTTGAATGGTCTTCATTTAAAAGTATCACCAGGCCAGTTAAGGGGACGGTGGACGTTGAAATGAGCAAAAACCGACTAAAAAAGTTTTAAAATATAACATTATTTTACACATTTAACATTTGCTTACGGGTGGGACGGCGTCCATCTCAAACGAAGAACCTCCCAAAAAGACAGGAATTTGACATACCCCATCCCAAACAGTTCGATCCCCCATTTCAGTCATTGGGGTCCATAGAAATCGCTGACAGAAACATTGCACCTGCTGCAGCAGGTGAATGTCTGCAAAGGAGGATGCCAATGCCTTCAAAGGAGGATGCCAATGCCTGTAAAGGGTGGTCGAACTGTTTGGGATAGGGTATGTCGAAAACCTGTCTTTTTGGAAGGTTCTTCGTTTGGAATGGACGCCGTCCCACCCGTAAGCAAAAGGCTGAATGCATATTTTTCGAAAAGGAATTTTCAAGGGTTTTACATTATGAAAATGCTCCATGCGTCTTAATTTTTGTCTGAAATGCATGAAATTTGGCAAGAAGGCATCTCTCAAACTTTTTAATGAAACTGGGTATGCATTTTATAATTAGACTTTATGAAGGTAATTAAAAGTGAATAAGAACCTAATTAAATGATGAAAATTAAGTTTTAATTCAGAAAAATATATTTAAAAAATTAACTTTCTAAGGGATTTAAAAACGAATACCCAAATTTGCTCATAATGTATTTTTGAGTGATCATAATTTAAAATTAATCAATAATATGAACAAATGGCATACAAGGAGCATTTTCAAATTTTCGTTAAAAAAATTAAATTTAAAAAAAATTATAACAAAATTGAATAAAAAATTAATGGTATTGTATATAGTAATGTTAAGAGGAATATTTATATAAATTTTCACGCTTCGAAGTCAATAAATAGATAAAATAAATTTCAACGTCCTCTTAATGGCAGTGACTTTTATATGTGTAATGTATTCTGGACGGGTGCAATAATAATTACTGTCTATGCCGTCACTTGCTTTAAACAGCGAACGGCTATTATTTCTGTGAAGTGCACAATAAATTTGGTTTGATTTACTCAGTGCAGTCCTGCGTTATTGCCCTTGGACAGAAACGTCTGAATATCAAAGAATTTAAGTTAAGTCACTTTGGAGACATAGATAAATGACTACGGATCTGTAATCCCGCAACATAAATCTATTCATACGTAGAATAAAGTAATCAGAAAGAGCCGAGGAAGGCAGGTACTTTAATACATAAAAAAACGAATATTTTAAAATATGCTTTGGAGTGTAGGGGGAAAAGTCTTTGTTTTAAGTTAGGTAGAGAGTTCGAAAATTTTACGGAGGTGAACAAACAGTTAGGTAAGATCCAATGGAAGAATTGAATTATTCATAATTTCTCATGTGATATTAGTCAAATTCGAATACTCGCAATTAAATAAATATGCTAATTATTTAAAGAAATAGGTAGTGTGATCGTATGTACTAGATTACTGTCCGGAGTTTACTTACTGTTGGTATTCAACGAGTATTGAGCTAGTACCTTACTAATAGGAACCTTTGAATCGTTTTGATATTTCAAATAACTGTTTTGATAAATATCAATTACTTGAAACGGTTTAAAATTATTTAAAGTTACAATATTTATTTTAGGGTATGCTGCCTATAAAATGGCTGGCCATAGAGTCAATTGAGGACAGAGTTTTTACATTCAAAAGTGACGTGTAAGTAAATATGATTTACTGTCTCTAAAATTGACATGCATGAAATGAATAAAAAATCCAAACTTTTAAAATAGGATTCCATATATGTCTACCATCGAATTCCGATAATAACTCCCATATATATATATATATATATATATATATATATATATATATATATATATATATATATGTTGTTTGTGTATTAGAAAAAATTATTAATAACTAATACCGAATAATTACGGACTAAACAAAATAACCACACGGTCACCATGCCGAGAAAGATTCAAGAGAATGAACTCAGATTCATTACAAGACTGAAGAGAATGCTTGCCATTAAAATGAAAAACCATATGTGTGAATTTAAATACTTAAAAACTATAATACAAAACACTATGAATTTTTTTGTTTAGATACATTATATAAAATTAATTAAGTAAACTGTATTAAATAAAATTATCTTCAATTTCAATGATTATAACACGAATTATTCAAAGTCTAAGAATTTTTAAATTATATTTTCAAGGAATTTAATGATAGTTTCCAGAACAATATTTATTGTGTTCGGTTTAAAAATGGAGTTCTTAAAAATCCTAAAAATTGCCCAAAATTTCCTACAACATAAATATGACTAAAGATGCCTGAAAATATTAAAGTTATTTAAATGTAACTCTAAACCTGAAAATGGGTTGTCTGACCAATTATTTTCCCAAGCACAAAAGGGCATCTTACTATAGAATGAAACTTAAAAATGAAACACAAAAAAATACACAAATTAATTTTTTCGAAGGCTAACATGCATTTATGCATTTCACTTCGTAAATAACTTTTGAATAATATGCATCTCAATCACAAAACTATTATAAGTTAAACAGAAGACTGAAGTATAGCGGAACATTAGATTAACATTCAAAATTAACATTAGAATTCATAAATAATTACATTTGATAATTATCAAATATTCAATTAAGATGCATCAGAATTTTAGAACAATTGCCAAAATAGAATTTAGAACGAATATCAATATTGTTTGTTCAAAAAGAGAATTTTATAATTTATTATTTCATTTAGCACTTATCCTCAATTCACGGCATATCACTGGCAGCTACACCAGTTGGGAATTATTGCTTTACTTAGTGTATTGGGGATTTTCGCAAAAAAATGGAAGGAGCATTTATTCTCAATTCACGGCATATCACTGGCAGCTTCACCAATTGCGAGTTACTGATTTACTGTATTGTGTATTTTAGCACAAAATGGAAAGAACACTTATACTCAATTCACGGCATATCACTGGCAGCTGCACCAGTTGGGAGTTACTGCTTTACTGTATTAGGGATTTTAGCAAAAAATGGAAGGAGCATTTGTACTCAATTCACGGCATATCACTGGCAGCTTCACCAGTTGTGAGTTACTGCTTTACTGTATTGTGGATGTTAGCACAAAATGGAAGGAACACTTATACTCGATTCACGGCATATCACTGGCAGCTTCACCAGTTGGGAGTTATTGCTTTACTGTATTGGGGTTTTATCAAAAAATAGAAACACTTCAGAGACAATTTGGAATTTTTAAGAATTTCACTTTAGTACCACTACAGCAAAAATTGATATGTATTAAATTGAAAAAATACGAAATTAATATTAAATAAAGAGCATGTTAACATAAAAATCGAATATCACATATTTTAGAAATATATATTATTACTATTTTCAAGTCACTATTTGTAATAATTATATTAATGAAATGTTTTCTATAATATAATATGCATTTCAGGTGGTCTTTTGGTATATTGCTATGGGAGATATTTACTCTGGGCAGCAGCCCTTACCCAGGACTAGAAATAAATGAAGAATTTTTCAAAAGATTGAAAAATGGATACAGGATGGGAAAACCTGAGTTTGCTCTAAATGAAATGTATGTGGATTTGTATCTTACAAACTGCTAAATGAAACAATTTTAATTTTGAATGGTTTTGCAAGAAAATCTGGTGCGTTGCTTCATTTTACTGTACTATTTGCACTGTCAAATTTATTTAAACTTAAAAAAAACCTTATGTGTCAATGTATAATACGATTTCCTCCAGCAACAAACACAATTTGGTAATTAACATTTATAACTTATATATAGTTATATATTATATATACTTATTTATAACTATATTTACTTATATATAGTTATATATAACTATAGTTACTTATATATACAGGTAGTTATATAACATATATAGTAATTGCCATACATAGATGCATATTAAAATAATTGCATTTTACTTACCATATATAATTGCAATTTAAATAATTGCATAAAAGAAAAGAAAAAAATATTAGGAAAGTAGACTTATGCAGCTGTACTCCAGTATGTATCCGTATGGATTAAATCATATACGCCAAAATTACGTTAAAAATATGTTTAATCAAACAAATGAAACTAAAAGTTCAATTTTAATAAAGTGCGTTTCAAAATGATATGAACACCCAGTTATTCAAGAATAAACAATACAAAAAATTTGCAAACCACATACAAAGCACCTTACTTTAATCTGTAACTTACTTGTCGATCATATTCATTAACAAAATAATAATAACTACTGAAAAACAGGAAAAAAATCAGTTTCTACTGAAACACGATGTTGCAAAATGATATGAACAAATGGCTTAGTAGTTAGTATATGCACCCGATTTTTGAATTAACATGAAAACACGTGATGGCATCGAATCTACTAGTCTCTGCAACACCAGCTGGTCTTTTTTTTCACATTCGGATATTATGACAGCCCTTAAATTTGAAATATTGTTATATTGCTTTCAATTTTCATAAACACCTTTAACAAACAAGCTCCACGCATTATCCATGGGGTTTAAATCAGGTGAAACAGCTAGCCACTCCATCACATGCACCCCATTATCTAAAAATCATTCCCAGGTGCTGTTTGCTGTGTGAATTGATGAGTTATCCTGTTGGAAGATCCAACAAGGTCCACCAATAGATTCAGCAAAAGGCAGCAAATTATCTTCTAGTAGATCCAGGTACACCCTAGCGTTCATTCTGCCAGTTGGAAACACTATGTTAGTTTTACCATGGTATCCGAAACCAGCTCAAACCATCAGTGATCCTCCACCATGCTATCTTTGAAAATATTTCATTGTCTTTACGGAGGTCGTGCCAATAAAAGCACCAACCATTTGGGCAGTCTAGATTAAATTTTTTTTCATTAGAGAAGATAACCCTTTCATACTCTGATTTCCAGCACATATGATATTTTGCCCACAGCAATCTCTTTGGCTTATGTTCCTGCTTCATACGAGGTTGTAATTTTCGCTTCACATACACAAACCTTTCAGTGCTTCTGGAAAACCTCGAAAGTGTAACTTTCGACACAGATAGCTGTGGGTCCTTTGCCAATTGTCCCAGCGTGCCCAATGTTGCCAACACTTCTTTTCTGCCGCTTAGATAATTTTTGTGGGCGACCTGTAGATTTCTTTTGGCCATAATCGTCTTTTGATCTAAGATAATTTAAAATGACACCAGGTGACCTACCTAGTTTCTTAGCAATAGATCTTGCTGAATTGCCACTATCGTTTAAAGCGTCAATTTTCCCCTTTTCCAACTCGCTCAAGGTCTATTTCCGACTCATCTCACAGACGCAGTCGTAATCCGAAATTCAATTAACTACAAGCAGTGCAAATTTTTCTTATATAGCTAGTATAATTTGCATATTCCAGTTTCGTACGAGGAAGCGACATCTGTTAGTTCCGAACGAAATTAAAACCACCCAGGCTTAATTTCACAACTTGTTCATATCATTTTGCAACATCATGTTTCAGTAGAAACTGACTTTTTCCCTCTTTTTCAGTAGTTATTTTTATTTTGTTAATGAAAATGATCGACAAGTAAGTTACAGATTAAAGTAAGGTGCTTTGAATGTGGTTTGTAAGTTTTTGTATTGTTTATTCTTGAATAACTGGGTGTTCATACCATTTTGCAACACCCTGTTCAACATTTTTGGAAGAGTTTACAACAAAGCTACAAGAAAATGTAGGGGAAATAAAACAAGAAAGCATTAAAATGAATGATAGTGAAATTACAAATAAGTGTTTCGTTATATTAAAGGGTTTTGAAAAAGACTTCAATAAAAGTAAAAACTTGCAATCCTCATTTGAATAAAAAAAGATGTTTAAGGATTTATTTGATGAATAAATTTATTTAATGGAATAAAGGGAAAAGTTAGCAAGCAGGAAAGACAGATTTCGCTTTACGTTATTAACTGTAGCGTTCAAATGCAAAAATTTAAACAATATAAGAAGACTCTGAGTAATAGCAACATTATTATATATATATATATATATATATATATATATATATATATATATAATGAGTATATATATATATATATATACTTATGTCCAAAAGTGAAGCATAATTCGTAAAATGCAAAAAAATCGGAGTTAATATATAGATACAATGGTTCACAATCAGTTGTAGAGAATCTTCGGGCGAAGGTAAATCATTGTGCATACGCAAAACAGTTCAGTCGACGTCGACATGCGCAAAGCACCGGCGCACGTCGGAACGAGTATAAAACGGCCTCGAGCGGCATGGTCCGTGGAGGCAGAATTTTGCAATTGCTGTGGTACGGAGCGTTGCTAACAATAAAAAAGGAAAGATGTCACAAAGATGCCAACTGGACATGTTTTTGATGGGACGATTTATTGGAATGCTGGACTCCGGTCGATCCCAAACCGAAGCGTCTGGAATTTTGAATGCCCCTCAGTGTCTGATCTCCAGACTGTGGTAGAAGTTCCAAACCACTGGAGATGTTTTCCGATGAGCAGTACCATGTCGGCCAAGGGTAACAACCGCTTTGCAAGACCAATATTTGGTGATAAAAGTGCGACGTCAAAAGAACTGTTCTGCCAGACAGGAGATACTGTTTCGAGACAAACTGTTTACAGGAGACTCAGACACGTTGGTCTCTATGGCAGACGATCAGCAGTTTGCATCCCCCTGACATCTGCACAAAAACGCTCGCGTGTACAGTGGAGTTTGGGACATCGGTAATGAAGTAGGCAACAGTGGGGCAATGTCATGTTTAGTGACGAATCCAGATTTAGCCTGAAAACTGATTCTCGTCGTACTATAATCTGGAGAGAACGAACGTGTAAAACGTTTTCACACGGGAAACATCACAGAAGCACATCGTTTTCTGTTTGGGGGAGTCATGATCCAGGCAGGCATCATGATGGACGGCCGCACAGACCTCCACATCTTTGACACGGGGTCGGTTAACGGTCAAAGATTCAGAGACAAAGTCCTTGAGTCCACCGTTTGATTGTTTTGAGGTGCTGTTAGTCCTGATTTCATATTCATGGATGATAACGTGCCTCCTGACCATGCGGTCTTGGTCGACGACTTCCTTCAAACTGAAGATATCCAGCATATGCAGTGGCCTGCCAACTCCCCTTATCTGAATCCAATAGAGCATGTGTGGGATATGCTTGGAGATATCTTACAGCCCTCCGCTACCCACCAAGCTCCGTTCTGGGATTGAAAACTGCTCTCCGTGAGGCTTGGAATTCCTTGAGCACACAACTCATCCAAACCCTCATCGAAAGTATGGGAAATCGTTGTGCAGCATCTGTGGCTACCCGAAGTTCCCATACACCGTATTAAAGTGCAGCATAACATTGTTTTAATCATTCTGTTTCACTGAGGTTTACACTCGTATTATGACCCTTTTTCTTTAAACCTTTTACTTTGGATAATAAAAGTCGTTATTATCCTTGTTTTGCATTGTTTTCTTCTTCTATAACCCTATTACTCCCACATACTGCGTTTCCTTCCATTCCGATGTAGATTTCCTGAAATTTTCACATAAACAGCAACTATGCTTAACTTTGGACATGGGTGTATGTTGCCATCAAATTCTCGAATTTGAAAATTTTTATGACAACAATATTTTCTCAATACTACGTATGAGAAAGTAAATATCAATCAATGCAAACATCCCCCCCCCCCTCCATTCAATCGAATATAATTCTGGTTATGCCTTTGAGGATGGATATAAGAAATGTTCCTACTTTTTTGAGCACATGGGTTATCTTAACGGTCGTTCGAGGTTTCTGAGTGACCTACGCGAAATTGTTTGGTCTAACCTCTCGTTATTAGTTATTATATTTAAAGTGGATAAATAACGACATGATAACTATTTTTCTATTCGAAAGAATTTCTCTACACTTGTATTTTTAAACGAGTTTGGGTCGTTTTGGTTAAAATTTACTTTAATGGCAATTTTAATTAATGGCACTGGGCGAATTTCAATTATTGGCAACGGGCGAATTTTAACTAATGACAACGGGCGAATTTTAATTAATGGCAACGGGCGAATTTTAATTAATGGCAACGGGCGAATTTTAATTAATGGCAACTGACGAAATTTAATTAATGGCAACGGGTAAATATTAATTAATGGCAATGAACGAATTTTAATTAATGGCAACGGGCGAATTTTAATTAATGGCAACGGGCTAAATTTAATTAATAGCAACGGGCGAATTTTAATTAATGGCAATGGGCGAATTTTAATTAATGGCAACGGGCGAATTAAATAATGGCAAAGGGCGAATTTTAATTAATGGCAACGGGTAAATATTAATTAATGGCAATGAGCGAATTTTAATTAATGGCAACGGGCGAATTTTACTTAATGGCAACTGGCGAAATTTAATCAATGGCAACGGGCGAATTTTAATTAAGGGCAATGGGCGAATTTTAACTAATGACAACGGGCGAATTTTAATTAATGGCAACAGGCGAAATTTAATTAATGGCAACGGGTAAATATTAATTAATGGCAATGAGCGAATTTTAATTAATGGCAACGGGCGAATTTTAATTAATGGCAACTGGCGAAATTTAATTAATGGCAACGGGCGAATTTTAATTAATGGCAATGGGCGAATTTTAATTAATGGCAACGGGCGAATTAAGTAATGGCAATGGGCGAATTTTAATTAATGGCAACGGGCGAATTAAGTAATGGCAACGGTCGAATTTTAATTAATAGCAACGGGTGAATTTAACTGACTGCACTGACTTCCAATCAACCATTGCCTTGACGTATATCTTTACACCAATTCCGCTGAAATTCGAAAGGTTATTGGTGCAAAACCGCTGCATTCGAGCCATATTGCGCACAGAAGCATAGCTATTCAAAATATTTATTATGCAGGCATTCAAATCGTGTAGATTTAGAAAAGTACAGGAGATATATTTTTGCCGTATAACAATGCATGGTTATAATTAACAGAAAAACAAAACAAAATAGAATCACGCTATAAACACAGCTGCAATAATCTATTTAAATATAACATTTAATTTTGATAAAAATAACGGAAAAAAATATATTTCCTCTAAATGTTTCTGCTATTTTCATCAAAACTATATATATACATTTAAATGAATTTATTTGATTTCTAAATTTTATAACTAGATACCAGTTGATGAAGGATTGTTGGTTGGACGATCCAAATGAAAGACCGGAATTCAATTTCTTGGCGGAAAAGATTGGAGCGTTAATGGAAGAAAACGTCCGAATGGTAATTTTGGCCAATCACTTTCTGACTGTATTTAAAGGAGTTTGCAACTCTTCTTTTATATAATCAGCTATTCTATTTTTAATAAGATCCAAAGTCATCTCAAACATTTTCCTGTATCAGTTTTAAAACATGCCTTTGTGTAATAACTGATGTTTCTATTAGAGGAGGATATTAGATTCCTCTATCTCTATACATGATGGTATGCATAGTAAAAGAACTAGTATATATTATTTCCTGTTTTTGAAAGGTTTACGTTTTGAAAAAGCCTTTATAGGCGCTTATTTGAGGCATATTGCGGACGCGCATATAGTTCCGATTTAGGCGCTTATTTATGGCACAGCCACTTAGCGACCTACGCGTCCATTAATTGATTGCTTATTGACAGAGGCCGCGTAGGGGCCTAAGTGTCCAAAAAGTGGGTAAAAGACGCTTATATTGTCTATTTATTGTCTATGTTTATCGTTTAACTTCTATTAAAGGCTTTGTCATTGAATCGTGTTTGCACAGGATCGTGTAAAGGCTTTGTTATTGGATCGAATATGCACAGAATCGTGCTTGCCTAGTAATGCATTTCACTTCGGTAAAGAACGCAGAATACTGCAAAGAAAATGGGATATTTGTCAATGTTGAAACTGAAACGCGAATGATTTAAATAAAAATCATCTGGAGTATGACTCAACTAGACTTTCTCAAACTAGATTTCCTTTTTCAAATTTTACAAGAAAATTTTTTTCGATTAATACCATACTTGGCAATGTACCCTGGGAGGGGGAAGGTAAATTGCCCCCTGAGGGGACTGATGTCACGAACAAAAAAAATCTTTGTTGTGCAAAATATCTATCTTCAGATATTTTGCACAACAAAGATTGAAACTATAAAATCTCGTAATCATTGAGCCATAAATAAACCCATTTATGTATGATTATGTCAAATTTTTCCCTATGCTACCATGTTTAAAAAATATAAAATTTTCGCTCGAATTAAACATAAATTATCTCTAGTTCTGGATTGTTTGATAACAAAATCCGATATAAAGTTTCATGAAAATCCATTAGTATTTGCAGTTGCTATTGTGTCACAATAAATCTATCACAGACGGACACTATTATAAAAATAGTCAAAACGTGTTCAGGAGGTCTTAAAACATATACTGGCATCAAAATCTCGAAATCGAAAATTTTCCTAAAAGCAATACTTTCTCAATACTACTATATGAGAAAGTACACTCACGGACAATGAAAGTTGCGCACCAAGAAGAAAGCATGGGATGGACATGAAATTTTATTGATGGAAGAATACAGATGAATGATATACATGATCACAAAAACCGCTCAGCAGAACACGTACAAAAGGAGCTGTGATACACAGTCCGGTCGTTCTCAATAGCGCGTCACACCGCCTCGTGATGTGATACAAGCCGTAATACGATCCGACACGCTTTCGAACAGACGCCTGATGTTGTCCTGCGGCAGACGAGTCTACACCTGTTGAACGTTACGTTCCAAATACCGAAGACTGCGGCAACGAGGCAGCTGGCGTTTCAACTGGTCTCACACCTGATCGATAGAAGACAGGTATGAGGAAGCGGGCAGACCATGGAAGTGTCTGGACATGACTCAAGTAGAGCTTTGCGATTCGAACCGCGTGCGACTGAGCATTATCATGCTGGAATTCCGCACCTTGAATCCCAGCAACGAATGGGAGCACATGTGGCCGTAGAATCTCATCCACGTACCGCTGTCCCGCCAATGTACGACCACGTATCGCTGCCCGTCAAATACAACTACTAGAGCGGATCGTCTGTCGTAGGCTATGGCTCCCTAGCTTATGGTGCCTGCAGGGCGGCTGGTGCGGCGCTCGATAATGAGGTTGGGATTGTGGCGCTGTGCATGGGACCTCCACATCCGGATATGCTGATCATCAGTCCCCAAAACGAAGCGACACTCATCGCTAAACACCACAGATCGCCAATCTGTGGTGCTCCACGTAGTTCTGGCCCGGCACCAGTTCAACGAGAGCCGATGTTCCCATGTTACCGACAGCACACGTAAGGGACGCTGGGATCGCAGATTCGCTTCATTGAAGCATCTAGGTATGATTCGTGGGCACACAGGGGCCGCTACGTGTGCCTATATCGCGAATCGGATCGCCGTGGACTCTATAAATGCCTGCCGCACGATCATTCAATCCTCTCTACTCGTGGTATGCCTAATCTGTTCAGAACCGGTCCTCCGTGTCTGAGTGGTGTCCTGTGACCAGTGCTCCCAACACCGTCGGACGGTATAGTCCGAATGAACCACGTGACGAGCTATCCGGCGCACTGACCACCCTCCGGTTTTCAGCCCAATGATCAGACCTGCCACGAAGTCCGTCAGTTACGTATATCGACGTTTCTGGTGTCTAACCACCATTCTTTTCACTCCGAACTCGAGCTTACGTCGATAGAAACTTCTCGCATTGATAGGACGTGGACTACAGGCCGGTTTATAAGACCGCTGGCTCATGCTTGCAGCGCCACTCACGGGTGTACAACCATGCGCAATCAAACCAGTCTGGGACCATTTGCATACCAGCCTGCCCTCTAACTATTTACATCATTTCGCGGTTATAGCATGTTTTCTTCTTGGTGCGCAGCTTTCATTATCCGTGAGTGTAAAATGGGCAATTGTGATATAAACTCATTGATGATAAAATAAACCATTCCACCTCAAACATTTTTATATCAAATTAAAACTATTACCTTTAATTACAATATCCGTATATCTCATCACTAACTGAATATACTTTTCACTTTCAGTACTACATGGACCTCGATGCACCTTACCAAGAAATGAATGCGAAATTTTTCAACGATACTGGTTACTTAAAAATGTCCAGAAAAAATTCAGAGGGATATATAAACATGAACTCATCAGACTCAAAGCAAGCAACTGGAAAACAACATACAAATGAAAATCTACCTTCAGGGAGCAACGTAAATCCGATGACTGAATTGAAGAGTTTGATAGGACAATGGGGATTAAATAAATCTAAACAGGAAAGTACTGAAATACAAACAGACGATTTTCTTTAACATGGTACATATACTGCGGACATTGCATACATAGAGAGTTCTTCAGGAGTGAGTAAATTTAAATGAATATGAGCAGTCAATGAATGTGAAATGAATATCTATTTTTTTAACACTTTACAACAAAGTTGAAAAGTGTTTATGACTTTGTTCATTCTGTCTGTCTGTCTGTCTGTCCGTTAGCACGATAACTGCTGTAAAAATGACTTAATCAAAATGAAATTTCAGTATGTTGTTCAGACGGCCTGTAGGACCTATAGGAATATAAATGAATAATAGCATCCAATTAATTTGGGATTGAACCCGGGTTGAAAAAATGAAATACATTGAGCCCTATGGGACCTAATTTTTCAAGCATTTTTTAAGTGGATTTAAAATGCACAAATTGCTTCGAAAATTTTAGACAATATTCAAATTGTTCCATAAAATCTATAAAAAAAATTCAGTGAAATATATTCAGTAGTTTTTTAAATAAAAATTAAAATAATAATATCACCTCGTATATGAAGCGATCACGTGACCATGATATGAAACGATGACGTGACATACTTCAAAATGATATATAGCATCCATCTTGTCTCAAAATCGTGATTCTTAAAATTCTTTTTAATTCATATTGAGTGTTGTATCCGTCCTAAAACTACTTTATTTTTGCTTAAATTCTGTGCATCTACATACTAAAACAACGCAATTACAATATATTTGAGTTTAAATGATCATTTAAATTTGATTATTTCTACAACGAAGCCTATTTTTCACGTATGTAAAGTGTAAACAGTAAAATATGTAGAATAAGTTGTATTAGAATTGCTGTATTTCTTTAACACAAAATCATTTAGTCCATGGAGTCTGCGTAGCTGATATGAATGAAATATTCATTGATTTTACAAAGAGAAGGACAATATTTTTCTATGAAGTTTTACGCATAGAGTTTAATTACTTGTAGCTCCATGGTCTTAATTTTTAAATAAAATAAATTATTATAGTATTGTGATGAATGACATGAATGGGAAATTATTTATGAATGAAATGCTGCTTTTATAGAGAGAGCCAGCCGTGTTATTTTTTCTATGACGTCATTTGAATGAATTTCAGTTGTTTTCGATGAAGTTTTCAAATATAATAAATTATTGTAGTATTATGATAATTCTAAAATTATTAACGAGGAATGTATCACATTTTAGAGAAGTTTAAACCAGGCAATTTATATTTCAATGCCGTCATTTGAATGAAGTTCATTTTTTTCGATGAAGGTTTAAGTGTTCAAATATAATAAATTAATGTAGTATTGTGATAAGTTTTAAAATATTTCCGAGGAATGTATTGCATTTTAGACGTGTTTAAATAAAATTGCATTGAAGTTGGAAAGTGTTTCATAATCAATGCTTTAAGCATGATTGATCTTTCTTGTTTGGAAATCCATGTGTTTAGAAAAGAAAGCACCAATCCATGTTTTTGGAAAAGAAAATACCAAAGTTCCTCATGTTAATGGTGATTCTCCGTATGTGATTTTATTAAGCAAAACTAATTCAGCGGATTTAAAAGACTTTTGTGATGACTGTATGATCTGAACTTCATTATATGTAAATATATTTTGATGTAATTTTTGATAAAATATGATATGTACAATTAAAAAGAGAAATGAATTAGTTTCTGCAGGACGGGAGTCCCAAGATCTTTCTCCTACAGTTTCGGCAATAACATGGCGTTAGACTTTATTTTAGCATACCGATGATCCTACTACGCTTAATGACATCTAATTGCTGCCTTGGTGAAATAAACTCCACTCGCCCCCAAGCAGTAAGACTCCTTTAAGTTAAAGTTAGTCATTCAAACTGCTGAAAAAAATCTGATGTGGGAAGCACATGACTTTCCTTATTTAATGCAATGAATTTACTACTTTTACAGTAAAATAAAATAGGTTATTGTTATAATAGATACTTATATTTTTTCCAAGATATAGACATTTCGTCAGTTAGCGTTCATTTTCAATGATTTAGCGTCTTTTTTATCCATTTGGCGAGATTTTCGTTAATTTGGCAACATTTGAAAAGTCACCAAGTTGGCGACATTCCGCCAAACTCGTTGCCAAAATCTCGCCAAGCGTTATGGATGGATACATAAGTTATTCTTATATCAAATTGCCGCTCAAATACAAAGTTATTACTTAAAGTATCTTTTCTCGTGAATGGAACGAGCTAGATCCACGAGAATGATGTCACCCAATTTTTCGCATGACATTACATATAAAAAGTGAACATGTTACTCAACAGTTTATATATTTTTTAATTTATGGGATTTTTTTATAAATTTATTTTTAAAATGTGCAATGTCTCAAGAATTGTTCATGCTAGCGTTCTAAAGTTTAAGTCAATCGCTTTCTAAGTAAAAATTACATAAGAAATGTCTATTTGCATAACTTTATTAAAGGTTTTGATTTTTTGATGAATTTTTCAAAATTTCACTCGAAAATTTAGGGGGTTTCTGAACAGTGGATTGTGTTTAAGAACAATAAGCTTCCAGTATTTTCGGATTGTAATTTTTGTATCAATTTTCATTCGAATCGCTCAATTTGTTCGTGAGATATCGTCTTCACACACACACACACACACACACACACACACACACACAGCCGGCCACTCAACCAGTTGCTCATACCCTAGTGTGAGTCGAGTGGCCTGGGTCTTTCACACACACACACACAGACATCACCTCAAAAATGTTCGAATCGTGGTCAGGGATGCTTGAAACGTGCTCTCACGTCGAAAAATCGAATTCGAATTTTCGACCCCGTCACAATACTTTCCTTATACATTATATGTATATAATAAAAAAGTAAAAAAAGTGTAGTAAACATTTATTTATAACCGAGCATAAACAATTATTAATTGTATCAGATGGAAAGAGCAACAGAAAAGGCCTCTTTTTTCAGAAAAGGTGGTATTTATTCTCTGTAGAAAAAGTCTGTATTTTGCTTTCGAAACTAGTTGATATCGTAAACAGAGTTTTTTTTAATAAAATCTGTTATGTTTCGAACTGCAGATTTTTTTTTTATTAATATCCCATATTATATTTCCCATTCCAAATTTAGTTTCGTATTAGACATTCTGAAAACACATATTTTCCCATTAAATTACGTTTTGCAAAAATCAATACATTTGGTTTTGACTCTTGACTTTCCTCTAAAATATAGTATTTTCTGTTATTTTAATTATTTGAAATAAAAATCTGATGTGGGCAACACATGACTTTCCTTATATAATGTAATGAATTTACTACTTTTACAGTAAAAAAATAGGTTTTTCTTATAGTAGATACTAATATTCTTTCCAAGATATTGAATTTTCGACAATTAGTCGTCATTTTCATTGATTTAGCATCATTTTTATCCATTTGGCGAGATTTTCATTAATTTGGCAATATTTCAAAAAAGTCGCCAAGTTGGCGACATTCCGCCAAATTCGTCGCCAAAATCTCGCCAAGCGTTATGCACTAAGAAAAAAGTTATTCTTACAGCAGATAAATGACTATTGGCGTTCAAATACAAAAGTATTATTCAAAGTATATTTTTTCATGAATGGAACGAGCTAGATCCACGAGAATGATGTCACTCAATTTATCGCATGGTATTACATATGAAAAGTGCACATGTTTCTCAATAGGAATTTTTTTTTTATGTATCTTTTACATAATTTTTTTGAAAAATGCACAATATCTCGAGAACGGTTCATATTAGCGTTCTAAAATGTATGCCAATCGTTTTCTAATGAAAAAATACATAAGAAATGTCTATTTGCGTAACTTTATTAGCGGTTTTGATTTTTTGACGATTTTTTCAAAATTTCATTCGAAAATTTAGGGGGGTTCTGAACATTCGATTACGTATAAAAACAATAGGCTTCCAGTGTTTATGGATTGTGATTTGTGTACCAAATTTGGTTCGAATCGGTCCATTCGTTCGTCAGTTATCGTCTCCACAGACTCACTGACACACACACACGCACACACACGCACACACACATACACATACACACACACAGACATCACTTCAAAAATGTTTGATTCCTGATCAGGGATGCTTGAAACGTGCTCTCCCGTCGAAAACTCGAATTCGAATTTTCGACCCCGTCACAATACTTTCCTTATACATTATGTATATAAGGAAAGTAAAAATAGAAATATGTTGTTCGTTAGAAAACCTATTTTCTCTATGTTGCCGCTATAATAGCGCCTACATTTTGTCTATTATTGGCTCAATGCGATTGATTAAAGTCCACGGCTTATTCTAATTCAATTTATCTGTAGTCCTTCACTAATATATTTTGTATGATATACCTAATTTGCATAATGAAAAGTCATTTCTCATTGGGTTTTCTTCTTGAATTTAAATTAGAGTGACTTGAATTTAAATTAGAAAGATGCTAAGGGGGCCACTTGTCTTTGACTGGAAGTTCAAGGTCACAAAGGAGGGAATCAAGTTAGTGAATGGTATGCGTCGTATCCTTGAGTTTGCCCCCCTCCGCCGGATAAAAAGTTGTATTTGCTCCTATGAATAGAATCCAATTATACTGGCACTGTCTTAAAAATTGCAGCAAACGTAAAATCATGTAAAACTATCAAAAGTATTAGAATTAACCAAGTAAAGCCCTCGGTATAGATATACACTCAGTTTTAAAGTTGACATAAGACATAAAACATACATGAAGTCGCAACAACAATTATTAAAATAGGTTTATAAAATATATTGACATCAAAATTACTTGTAACATTTAATTTGCAGAAATTTCCACTAAATATATGAGGCTTGAATCTTAATAATAAGGACAGTATTTCATATTACTGTCTTTATAGTTAATAATAAGAACAGTATTAGGAAATATAATCAGATTCTAAGGTTAAACTACAAGATTATTTACAAGTTTATAAAAAAAATCTGATGTGGGCAGCACATGATTTTCCTTATATAATGCAATGAATTTACTACTTTTACAGTAAAAAAAATAGATTATTTTTATAGTAGTTATTTATATTCTTTCCAAGATATTGAATTTTCGTCAATGAGTCGTCATTTCCATGTCGTCATCATCAATGAATCGTCATTGATTTAGCGTCATTTTTATCCATTTGCCGAGTTTTTCGTTAATTTAGCAACATTTTAAAAAGTCGCCAAGTTGGCGACATTCTACCAAAATCTTTGCCAAAATCTCGCCAAGCGTTATGGACGAAGAAATAAGTTATTCTTACAGCAGATAAATGACTATTGGCGTTCAAATACAAAAGTATTAATCAAAGTATCTTTTTTCATGAATGGAACGAGCTAGATCCACGAGAATGATGTCACCCAATTTATCGCATGATATTACGTATGAAAAGTGAACATGTTTCTCAACAGTTAATGATGTTTTTTAATTTATGGGATTTTTTGTTAAATTTGTTTGAAAAATGTACAACATCTCGAGAATGGTTCAGGCTAGCGTTCTAAAGTTTATCAATCGTTTTGTAAGGAAAAATTACATAAGAAATGTCTATTTCCGTAACTTTATTAAAGGTTTTGATTTTCTGATGATTTTTTCAAAATTTTTCTCGAAAATCTAGGTGGGTTCTGAACATTCAATTACCTTTAAAAATAATAGGCTTCCAGTATTCACGGATTGTGATTTTTGTACCAAATGTCATTCGAGTCGCTCCATTCGTTCGTAAGATATCGTCTCCAGAGACTCACTGACACACACACACACACACACAGACATCACTTCAAAAATGTTTGATTCGTGATCAGGGATGCTTGAAACGTGCTCTCCCGTCGAAAACTCGAATTCGAATTTTCGACCCCGTCACAATACTTTCCTTATACATTATTGTATATAAGGTAAGTAAAAAGATACCATTAAGGATAGTTTTCTACGTATATTTAGATCATCAATGCAGAACAAGTACAATGACTAGTACGAAACAACTGTCTTAAAAACACATTTCTGTATAGTCTTGGTCCCAAAATAACAGAAATATATTCAAATTTTGGTTTCGACAAGTAATTAAATAAAATAATTTTAGTCTTGGAATTAAGACTACTAGAGTTCCTAATAAGAAACCCTAAATTTCTAAACGAGAGAGAGAGAGAGAGAGAGAGAGAGAGAGAGAGAGAGAGAGAGAGAGAGAGAGAGAGAATAAGAAACCCTAAATTTCTAAACGAGAGAGAGAGAGAGAGATAAAAAGTACCAGTTACAACCACTATTACAGATAAACTAATAACTGTTTTCGACATTCTCGGCTGAGGGTCTATGACAGAAAGAGAATGAACAAAATCATACTCTGAGAAAATGTTCGAAATTCGTCTAGGTTTCTCACAGAATGTTTCACAAGTTTTACAAACAAAACACTAAAGTCTGCAGAATTTAAAGCTTTAGAGAAATCAATGTATATAACATCCAGTTGAAAATTTCATTCCAAAGCAGTAATAATCTTATTATTAAGAATCATCAAATTAGTAACAGTAGACAGTCTTTTAAAGAACCCATGCTGTTTCAACATAATCGTTTCCTCAACATTAACATACATTTTTTTGTAAATAATGTACTCAAGAACATCAGAAAGTAATTTTTAACAGTCTAGAATTAGAAACATCCTTTTTAGATCATTTTTAAAAATTTGTAACAAGTTTCAGTTCTATAACATGAATTCGAGAAATTAAAACCAAGTTCTAAACCTATTTGTTTTCAGCCATATACAAAAACATTTTACATCACTTCAGCAATCATATATACTATTATAAAATCCAGAGGATAACCCAGCTTCCTTTGAGCGGCACAAGAATACACTATAAAAACCGTGAAAACCACTAACTTTTAGTATTAAGCAAGTGCAAAATTTTTTTCCACTAAATCAGCACTTATGGGTAAAATACAGGAATACCTAGTTCTAAAGTACTATATACAGTGAGGTACATTAAATACGTCAGCTAACTCAAACACTAATTTTTACACAATCATTTTAATTGTGCTGACATTCAAAATATTCCAAACTTAATTTCAAATAATGTATACTATAAACCTAAGTATGCCATATCTGAAAACCTAATTTTACACTTCAAAATATCTGCAACATTTTACAGATTCTTCATTGATAAAGTTTGGATACATATCAGCCCACGAAAAAGCATCTCAAAGTTTCACCTACCTGAATTTCTTTTGCTGTGTTTCTTGTCAGCACTAAAAAATCGGATCCATGTGAAGCTTAGATAAACCTAAAAGTTCATCAGAGGGAATTTGTTACACTTGAGAAAGTACTCCTTAAACTCTCCATCAAGTTTAATAACTGCTATGGGCGTTGATCGTCTAAATGCAAGTCTTTCAACAATACCTTTAAATTCGAATTTTTCGACTGTTCATAATAAACTAGAACTCGTTCTTTCAAAACATGGTAGGTATTTTCACAGCTGGGGGGTTAACAATAATATCGCGAGCACATTGCAATGGCCCTGTGGTACGACTTCAGGCCGGGGTTTAGTCTGTGGAGGAAGTACTGTGATTACCGTTTGACCAGTCAATGCGCATGTCTCTGTCAAAGAATTGAATGTCCTGCAAATGATGAGTTTCATGTGACGTCACGTTCGCGATTCCACTGCACAGCGGCCATGTACTTTGTAACATCGGTCTATCCGTACTATTGAAGAATGGGAAATTAAGATAACAATTATGCTATATAATAAAATGATAACGTTCATATTACTTGACAAATTTATTTCCTCATAATATATTACATAGAAGCATACAGAATTAAAATGTACTTTACTTGTGAAATAGATAAAAGGGAATAGTTTGGACAATTTAAGGTGATAGAAATATTAACACACCCAAACGAATATAAATTTTTTATAGATTTTCAATGTTAAACATCAAATAGTTAGCCTTATTATCTACCAAATAAATAATATGAACTGATTATTTCGCAAATGAGTTAGTTTATTCAATTATAATAAATATATTAAGATTTACACACTATTGCATTAAAATAAATTAAATAGATAAGCAACAAAAGTACCTTGACTTCTTGTTTTGTAGCCTGACTTGGAGTGACTGTAAAATATAGCGTTACATCAGACCATTTGACGGATGGTATCAGAACAGGCTATTGAGAAAAACTTTGTATAGGAATAATATATGGATCGTCATAAACCCGTAATAATTAATTTTTCTCTATACCTCTGTTGGCTTTCTAAAGGCAATTTCTCGACGTAATCAGATAATTTCATATTGTAAACCTATCTATAGCTACACTATGTTAACAACTAACACTTTAACATTGAAAGAATACAGTGATGGCGGACGGCATCTAAAAAGAGTATGGCGGTGAATGTGACATCAGTGCAACTCATCTATTGCCACGACTTCAGTTTCAAAGTTTCGAGTTTCAAGTTGCAATAGAATTTCAACTACGAGCTCTTTATGAGCTGCTGTCAACTATGATGTATCTGTGATAGCATAGTAGATGCTAGATTATTACAGCTATGCTAACAATTCCTTGATGTAACATATTAAGTTTCATTATGTTTTAGTCGAAGTTACTAGTTAATAAATAATTTCGTTAGTAGCTGTGTGCTTTTGCTTGGGAACCACTCCACGAGATAATTATACACTACACAAATAAGCACTAGTATTTTAAGCTAGAGGGCGATTCGTATATCCAATACAATACCAATCCAGGGTGAAGTTGCTCCCTCCATAATATAATAGACATGAATAATGAGCATGACTTTGAAAGTGGTTAAGTCATAATTAGTAATTTCAATATACCTGGTACGGATTGACCTATAAATATGTCTGATAATCTAAACTACTAGGTTATTGAACTGTCGCTTTAATTTCATGATCTCAATATATTTAATACATTAAAGAATTCTATTTATAGAGTTCTGGATCGCATGACTTTGAATTTAAATACCAGTGCATGGATAATTTCTTGAGCTAATTTTGATAATATTCTTATTTCTGAAAATAATTGAAATATTTCTATTATTATACCTTTAATTGGAATAAAACAATCTAGGGTGAAGAAAACCTCTGATGTGAGCACATATAATTTCAAATACGGTGTCTTTAAATGTTTTTGTGTGGCTTTAAAATATCTGCACAAGAACTCAACGAACTGTTTAACGGTTTGTTAATAACGCGGTGGAGTTGCTCTATGATTATATTTTATGTGATTTAAGAGTGAAAGGCATTAAATATCCAAAATGGTTTACCTTTGACTTGATCAGTGATACTAAATTTAACTTGATTTATAGAAAGAAATGTGTCAAATTTAATGATTCTGCTGCACTTGTCAAATTTGAAGAACTCAGGAAGTCCATTAAATTCGAAACAACACGTTAATAACTAGAAAATGTACCCGCCGTTTCCCAGAATTTAAAATGCAAAGTAAAACAGGCGAAATAGGGTAAACAGGTAAGTGCTACACCGAAATTCACAGCGAAATTCTGAGCGCGGTTAGTTTACCGTGCATTGGAATAATTTCAGTTAGCAGAAAAGTCGCTTTTCTAGAGATTGGGTGTGGCCTCAGTATGTATAAAAACTCCTGAAATGGGTCTGATTCGTAAAGGGGAAAAATTGAAAAAGCCATGAATTGAGCAATAGATGCCAGCTGATGAATTGAGTAATAGATGCCAGCTGATGAATTGAGCAATAGATGCCAGCTGATGAATTGAATAATAGATGCCAGTTAATAACAGACGTAAGGCAGGTACTGTATTCTACAGAAAACTGGTGTTCTAAGATTTCTTTCTTTGCTCCAAATTATAAAAACATCTAATGTGGGCAGCACATGGCTTTCTTTATATAATGCAATGAATTTACTACTTTTACAGTAAAAAACAATAGATTATTTTTATAGTAGTTATTTATATTCTTTCCAAGATATTAAATTTCCTTAAAGGAGTATTTAGTAAAATTACTTACTAAAGGAGTATTAATTTTCGTCAATGAGTCGTCATTTCCATGTCGTCATCATCAATGAGTCGTCATTGATTTAGCGTCATTTTTATCCATTTGGCGAGTTTTTCGTTAATTTAGCAACATTTAAAAAAGTAGCCAAGTTGGCGACATTCCACCAAATTCGTTGCCAAAATCTCGCCAAGCGTTATGGACGAAGAAATAAGTTATTCTTACAGCAGATAAATGACTATCGGCGTTCAAATACGAAAGTATTACACAAAGTATCTTTTTTCATGAATGAAACGATCAAGATCCACAAGAATGATGCCACCAAATTTATCGCATTGTATTACATATGAAAAGTGAACATGTTTCTCAATAGGGAATGAATTTTTTCTTTATTTTATATGACTTTTTGATAATTTTTTGAAAAATGTGCAATATCTCGAAACGGTTCATGTTAGCGTTTTAAAATTTATGTCAATCGTTTTCTAATGAAAAATTACATAAGAAATGTCTATTTGCGTAACTTTATTAGCGTTTTTGATTTTTTGATGATCTTTTCAAAATTTCACTTGAAAATTTAGGGGGGGTTCGGACCATTCGATTACGCATAACAACAATAGACTTCCAGTGTTTACAGATTGTGATTTTTGTACCAAATTTCGTTTGAATCGGTCCATTCGTTCAATAGTTATCGTCTCCACAGTCTCACTGACACACACACACACACACACACTTTCACACACACACACACACACACACACAGACATCACTTCAAAAATGTTTGATTCGTGATTACGGATGCTCTAAACGTGCTCTTCCATCGAAAACTCGAATTCGAATTTTCGACCCCGTCTCAATACTTTCTTTATACATTATGTATATAAGGAAAGTAAAAATCTAAAACTTTAATTCTTGCGAAATATAATATAATGGGAAAAAATCGGCGGTGGTTCCAATGCGATAGAGCCGAAATGCCTTTTGTGTGTACAACATTTTGTGAAATAAAACTTCAGTATAGGCCAATAAAGTTACTTGATTTTTTCTGACTCATTTCTTTAGATTTCAGGCCTTCAAAGTACTGCAAGTTACTCGCTATCTGTTTATACCTAGTTTTCAACTAGGTACAACTACTCCCTACTAAGTACTCACTCCTAGTTTTCAACCCGAATTCATCCGAATATTCCGACCACAGACTTCGTCAAAATGTCCAAATACTTAAATAACATGATTTTCTGTACATAAATTAACCTTATATAATATGACGGGATTTTACATTTAGGATAAACTGTAAACTCACCTTTCGGCTCATATATACTACGTACTATAATACATATATTTCCATCTACTCCATTCAAACCTCACCAATCATTAAATATCTTTAGCATTCACAAGTTCATTTAACATTCTATTTCTACTTTCTTTATATACATAATGTATAAGGAAAGTATTGTGACGGAATCGAAAATTCGAATTCGAGTTTTCGATAGGAGAGCACGTTTCAAGCAACCCTGATCACGAATAACACATTTTTGAAGTGATGGCTGTGTATGTGTGTGTGTCAGTGAGTCTGTGGAGACGAAAACTGACGAACGAATGGACCGATTCGAACGAAATTTGGTACAAAAATCATAATCCGTAAACACTGGGAACCTATTGCTTTTATACGTAATCGAATGTTTAAACCCTCCCTAAATTTTCAAGTGAAATGTTGAAAAAAGTCGTCAAAAAATCAAAACCGATAATAAAGTTACGCAAATAAACATTTCTTATGTATTTTTTCCTTAGAAAACGATTGACATAAATTTTAGATCGCTAATATGAACCGTTTTCGAGATATTACACACTTTTCAAAAAAATTATCAAAAATTATATAAAATAAAAAAAAATATATTTCCTATTGAGAAACATGTTCACTTTTCATATGTAATACCATGCGATAAATTGGGTGATATCATTCTCGTGGATCTAGCTCGTTCCATTCATGAAAAAAGGTACTCTGAGTAATACTTTTTTATTTGAACGCCAATAGTTATTTATCTGCTGTAAGAATAATTCTCCGTCCATAACACTTTGCGAGATTTTGGCGACGAATTTGGCGGAATGTCGACACTTGCCGACATTTTTAATTGTTGCCAAATTAACAAAAATCTCGCCAAATTGATAAAAATGACGCTAAATCAATGAAAATGACGACTAACTGAAGAAAATTCAATATCTTGGCAAGAATATAAGTATCTACTATAAGAGTAACATTTTTTTAACTGTAAAAGTAGTAAATTCATTGCATTATATAAGGAAAGCCATGTGTTGCCCACATCAGATATTTTAAATTATCACTGTACCACAAAAATCTGATGTGGGCAGCACACGCCTTTCCCTGCAGACTCAAATTCATATTTCCTTTATTTTTTCAAAAATTCATTAGATTGAGTTTAATTGCACAAAATAACACTAAATTTGCATTTTTAATTCAATTTTTACTTTCCTGCGATACATGGTAATGTATAGGGAAAGTATTGGAATCGTGCCGAAAATCGCAACTCATGTTTTCGAGGGATATACACGTTTCGAGACCTCTAGAATACGAAAAAACTATTTTTAGTGTGACGTCTGTGTGTGTGTGTCTGTCTGTGCAGATTTTGTATCCACTCTAACTAAAAAACTAATGGACCGAATTTCATAAAATTTGGTAGGTAAGTCACTTGTGGGCGAATCTAGAGCTGATTATTTTTGGGTAAGATTCGGGATAGAAGAACCCGCCTTTTTTTTGCGAAATGGCCCGCAAAAGCTTGTATCCCCTCTAGCTGAAAAACTAATAGACCGTATTTCACAAAATTCAATAGATAAGTCACTTGTGGGTCACTCTGGTGCTGATTAGATTTTGGTACCATTCGGAAAAAAATAGCCTGCCCTTATTTGCCAAATGGTGCGCAAAACTCGTCAAAATCTAAAATAAAAACTACGTATGCTCAAATATATCCAATAAATGCTTGTTTTATACGTAATTTTTAACGAAGAAAAGAATAAGACCAAACGCATTACAGTAGCACTAACGTGTTCTCGAGATATTTTAGTTTTTTCGTATTTTCTCTACGGCACCTATGAAAATAAGCCCAGTCACCAATTGAGAACGAAAAATTATAAGTGAATTAAATTTAATCAAAATAAAGAGAACGTGGAAATAAGTCTGCAGGGAAAGTCATGTGCTGCCCACATCAGATTTTTACTTTCCCTGCAATACATGGTCATGTATAGGGAAAGTATTAGAATCATGCCGAAAATCGCAACTCGAGTTTTCGACGGATCTACACGTTTCGAGACCTCCAGAATACGAAAAAACTATTTTTAGCGTGACGTCTGTGTGTGTGTCTGTGCAATGTATGTATCCACTCTAACTCAAAAACTAATGGACCGAATTTCATAAAATTTGCTAGATAAGTCACTTGGATATGACCCTGGTGCTGAGTAGATACGATTCGTAAAAACAGAACCCGCCTTTTTTTGCGAAATGGCCTGTAAAAATTTCATTTATCCGCTCTAGCTAAAGTACTAATTTACCACATTTCACAAAATTTGGTAAATAAGTTACTTGTTGGATACTCTGGTGCTGATTAGAATTTGGTATGATTCGGAAAAGAAGAACCCGCCTTTTTTATGAAATGGCCCGCAAAAAATTCATGTATCCACCCTAGCTAAAATACTAATTGTCCAAATTTCACAATATTTGGTAGATAAGTTACTTGTAGGACTCTCTGGTGCTGATTCGATTTTGGTACGATTTGAAAAATAACAACCAGCCTTTTTTTACGAAATGGCGCGTAAAAATCGCCAAATTCTAAAAAAAAAAATCTGATGTGGGCAGGCAGCACATGACTTCCCCTGCAGACTTATAAACACGTTCTCTTTATTTTAATTAAATTCAATTTACTTGTAATTCAATTTTCGGTCTCATTTGGTAACTGAACTTATTTTCAAATGTGGCTTAGATAAAATACGAAAAATCTAAAATATCTCGAGAACGGCTAGTCCTAATGTAATGGGATTGATCTTATTCTTTTCTTCGTTAAAAATTACGTATAAAACAAGCTTTTAATGGATATATATGAGCATACGTAGTTTTTTATTTTAGATTTTGACGATTTTTGCGGGCCATTTTACAAAAAAAAAGCAGGTTATTTCTTTCCTAATCGTACCAAAATCTAATTAGCACCAGAGTAACCCACAAAAGACTTATCTACAGAATTTTGTGAAATTCGGTCCATTAGTTTTTTAGCTAGAGTGGATACAGTCTTTTGCTGGCCATTTCGCAACAAAAGGCGGGTTATTTTATCCCGAATCGTACCTAAAACTAATTAGCACCAGATTTGTACGCAAGTGATTTACCTACCAAATTTTATGAAATTCGGTCAATTAAGTTTTTAGTTAGAGTGGATACAAAATCTGCACAGACAGACAGACAGACACACACACAGCCATCACGCTAAAAATAGTTTTTTTGTGTTCTTGAAGTCTTTTTTAGATCCGTCGAAAACTCGAGTTGCGATTGTCGGCATGATTCCTATACTTTTCCTATACATTACCATGTATTGCAGGGAAAGTAAAAAGACTACGTATGTTCAAATGTATCCATTATATTCTTGTTTTCTACGCAATTTTTGATGAGGTAAAGAATATAACACACTCCATTATACTTTAGGACTAACCGTTCTCAAGATATTTGAGATTTCTTGCATTTTTGTTACGCCGCTTTCGGAAAAATGTCCAATTACCAAATAAAAACAAAAATTGAATTAAAAATGTAAATTTAGTGTCATTTGGTGCAATTAAACTCAATCTAATGAATTATTAATGAAATAAAGAAAATATGAATTTGAATCTGCAGGGAAAGTCATGTGCTGCCCACATCAGATTTTTACTTTCCCTGCAATACATGGTAATGTATAAGGAAAGTATTGGAATCATGTCGAAAAACGCAACTCGAGTTTTCGACATGATTCTACACGTTTCGAGACCTCTAGAGTACAAAAAACTATTTTTAGCGTGACGTCTGTGTGTGTGTCTGTCTGTCTGTGTGTCTGTGCAATGTATGTGTCCACTCTAACTCAAGAACTAATAGACCGAATTTCATAAAATTTGGTAGGTAAGACCCTTGGGTACGACTCTGGTGCTGATTAGTTTTTGGTACAATTCAGAAAAAAAAAAACCCGCCTTTCTTTACGAAATGGTCCTCAAAAATCGCCAAAATCTAAAAAAAGACTTCGAATGTTCAAATGTATCGATTAAATGCTTGTTTTATACGTAATGTTTGACGAGGAAAGGAATAAGAACAACTCTATTACTCTAGGACTAACCGTTCTCGAGATATTTGAGAATTTTCGCATTTTTTATGCTGCCTTTGGAAAATTGTCCAATTACCAAATAAAACAGAAGTTGAATTAAAAATGCAAATTTAGTGTCATTTTGTGCAATTAAACTCAATTTAATGACTTCTTAAAGAAATAAAGAAAAAATGAATTTGAGTCTGCAGGGAAAGTCTTGTGCTTCCCACATCAGATTTTTACTTTCCCTGCAATACATGGTAATTTATAGGGAAAGTATTGGAATCATGCCGAAAATCGCAATTCGAGTTTTCGACGGATCTACGTATTTCGATACCTCTAAGATACGAAAAAACCATCTTTAGTCTGTTTGCCTGTCTGTCTGCCTGTCTGTGCAGATTTTGTAACCACTCTAACTAAAAAACTAATAGATCGAATTTTATAGAATTTGGTATGTAACGCACTTTTGGGCGAATCTGGTGTTGATTAGTTTTGGGTACGTTTCGGGATAAAATAACCCGCCTTTTTTTTTTTTGCGAAATGGCCTGCAAAAGCCTGCATTTATTCTATCTGAAAAACTAATGGACTGAATTTCGCAAAATTCGGCAGGTATGTCGCTTGTGGGTCACCCTAGTGCTGATTAGATTTTGGTACGATTCGGAAGAATATAATCTGCCTTTTTGGCTCAAAAAATTGTCGAAATCTAAAATAAAAAACTACGTATGCTCAAATATATCCATTAAATGATTGTTTTATACGTAATTTTTAACGTAGAAAAGAATAAGACCAACCCCATTGCACTAGGACTAGCCGTTCTCGAGGTATTTTAGTTTTTTTTCTTATTTTCTCTACGTCACCTTTGAAAATAAGTCCAATTACTAAATGAGAACGAAAATTGAATTAACAGTGAATTAAATTTAATTAAAATAAAGAGAACGTGTATATAAGTCTGCAAGGAAAGTCATGTGCTGCCCACATCAGATTTTTGTTTTCATTTGGTAATTTGGAAATTTTTCCGAAAGCGGCGTAACAAAAATGCAAGAAATCTCAAATATCTTGAGAACCGTTAGTCCTAAAGTATAATGAAGTGTGCTATATTCTTTTCCTCGTCAAAAATTACGTATAAAACAAGAATTTAATTGATACATTTGATCACATACGTAGTCCTTATTTTTAGATTTTCGCGATTTTTGCGGGCCATTTCGTAAAAAAAGCCCAGTTATTCTTTCCCGAATCGTACCAAAATCTAATCAAAACCAAAAAATCCCACATATAATTTCAACCAAATTTTGTGAAATTTGGTCAATTAGTATTTTAGCTAAAATGGATACATTAAATTTTTAAGGGGCCATTTCGCAAGAAGAGGCGGGTCCTGCTTTCACGAATCGTACCAAAAACTAATCAGCACCAGGATCATACCCAAGTGACTAACCTACCAAATTTTATGAAATTCGGTTAATTAGAGTGGATACATGCATTGCACAGACAGGCAGACACACACACAGACGTCACGCTAAAAGTAGTTTTTCCGTATTCTAGATGTCTCGAAATGTGTAGACCCGTCCAAAACTCGAGTTGTGATTTTCGGTATGATTCCAATACTTTCCCTATACATTACCATGTATTACAGGGAAAGTAATAATTTATTATACTTGGAAACTTAAAACTTCATCAAAAAAGTCAATGCTATAAATCACCTGCTTCTCTTTGTAAAATCAATGACTATTTTATTCATATCACTTATATTCCAAACTTCAGAGCTAAATAATTTTGAGTGAAAAAATTCAGCAATTCTTATACAACTCATCTCACAATCGTTTGATTTGTTTATATTCTGTATGCTACAGAAATTAGGCTTCGTTGTAGGAATAATCAAAGTTTAGTGATCATTTCATATAAAAAATATTGTAATTGCATTGGCACATAATTTAGATACACAGATAATATGCAACAATAAAGCGGTGTTATGCCGGATGCTACACTAAATATAAATTTAAAAGATCTTCAAACATTACGATTTTTACACAGGGAAAAAAATGCATGCCATATTTTATTTTGAAACGAATCAAGCGATCTCTTCATATAACATGGGTGTAATTATTATTTCAATTTTTATTTAAAAATACTACTTAACATATTTTTCTGAAATTATTTTACACATTTTGCGTGATAATTTGAATATTTTCTGAAATGTTTTAAGCAATTTATGAATTTTTTCTCCGCTTAAAAAATGCTTGAAAAATTATGTCCAATAGGGTTCAATGTATTTCATTTTTTCAACCAGGGTTATTTTTTAAACTAATTGGGTGATATTATTCGCTTTCATTCCCTTATGTCCCACAGACTGACGCAACAACATACTAAAATTTCATTTTGATAAAGCCATTTTCACGGCAGTTATCGTGCGAACGAACAGACAGACAGACAGAATGAACAAAGTCATAAACACTGTACAATTATGTTGGAAAGTGTTAAAAACGGAAAGTATAATATCTTCAAGCGGACAGGACGATTACTGGAAAACTTACGTTTCCCTTTTTTTTAATAAATATATATATTTGGAAACTAAATTTCCTAATGCATCTGTTTGTTGTTTAATATTTATATGTCTCTTTCACAGTTTCAACGTTGTTTTAAGTGAAATTATGAAAAATAGGAAAAAAAAAACCTCTTTCGGACAGATACTTTCATAAGATTTTTCGAAAAAAAAAGTTCAAAATATTAAAGCGTTGAAATTATTTTTATATATTCATAATCATGACCCGATGTCCGATAAAACAAAAAAAGTATTTACATTTTTATTAGATTCGGGGTTATAAGCTTCCAAAATGTTTATAATTCTCGTAACTTTTCGTTTTTCCGCAACCCCAACCCCCAGATGTCATTCACATCAACACTACTTGTTTCTTGAGGGCGAAGTGTGTTTCCTAAAATGCTACTTCATGAAGGCAGCCATTAGATGCGATTAATCGTAATAGGACTATCGGTATGCTACACAGTAAAATATTTTACAACCTTTGCTCATTTTTTTCAGCTACTTTCTTGATAATTTCGGCAAACTGTCGGTAAAACTGCAATTACAGGCGTTTATGAAAATTCCAGCTGCGATTCTGAAGTATTCAGCTAATAAACGTCTGCCAAAACGTTATTTTTGTATATTAATACAGAGTGATTAAAAAAACATGGGTCAAACTTAAGAGGTGTTAGTACACACGAAATCAAGCATTTTTAATCATAGTTTACCGGGTCAGAAATGAAACGTAAAGACGCCAGGGGGTGCTTAATGGTGAAACCGATGAGGTGAGACGAAATCACAAGAATGACTTAGAAGTTATAAAATGACATTTAATAAACAATAATTACAGTAATGCCTCTAAAGATTGAACGTCAACCTGAATGCACGTCTTACAGCGGCGATGGAGGGATTGGCGAACTCTCTCGAACAAACCAGGCATGTCACGCACTTCGGCAGCAACGGCCGACATTCTGGAGACGAGTTCTTCTTCAGATTCAAAGCGAATGTCATAGACGAGACTGTTGAGATATCCCCACAAAAAGAAGTCAAGATACGACAGACAGATCGGGCAATTAGCCTCTCAAAATTTGGATCTGCGAATAACTGCTGCAAACTGATAAGGCCGTATATTTGTGTTACGAAAATTTACATAAGGGTTCTTCTTCTCTGATGAAATTTGCATATTTGGTTTTCTTCTTCAACCAGAAAACAATAACCAGAATGGCGCTTCTTTTTACGCCAGAATGACATTTGGTGTGAACTACAACCTAGTAAAATTTGGACCAACTATTTTAATCACCCTGTATATATGTTATCATAACTATCAGGAACCTTACTCCCCATAACGTCAGCTGATTTCCCTGAAACTTTCAGTAGCATGCTTGCAAATATTTTGCAGTTTAAAAGGAAGTCAGACACAGTTATACTGCAGTAACTATAGGAGAGGCCTTTTGCCGCTTATCCTATCCTGTAGTCACTAACGAATTTCTTTTTAAATAAAAATATCATATTTATTAATGATAACATCAGAATTTATTTGCCTGCGATGAACTTCATATCATGCAATCACCATCAAAAGCATACTTTACATATGTTTAATTTGTATTTTTAATAAAGGCACATACGAAGAATCAACATTAATATATATATATATATATATATATATATATAAAAATTGAAATATAAAAAGTGAAAAAAACATGTAAAAAACATGTAAAAAAGGAAGGATGGCTCGGCAAAAAGCTTACATTATGGCGGTAAGGGGTTGTGACCTTTCTCCCCAGTTCAACGAGCTCGTCAAAGTCGCCGCGGCATTTTCACTCCTGGTCGCCAGCCATGGCCCAAGCCAACCTCCGGAGTGACTTTGAAATCATCACGAGACCTGGATAGAGATGTGTACGAGAGCCATATCACCACAAATAAAGCCAACTGAATTGCCGACTCAAATGAAATGTAGTTCCAGCCGCGGTCCTGTGATCACAGTGCGGTCCTGTCATATGGAGGGTTCGATGATTTTGTCTCTAATTGAACTCAAAAAATACTTAAGTCTTACACCATATGCAAAATTGTTTCTGTATAAATTATCAATATTTTTGATCATAAAGGAAATTGGATATTTATTAAAAAATGCTTGTTTTAAAAATTCTTGATCAAAATTGATACGTAAATGTTCCTCTTTGATAGTTCTTTTTATTCTGATTAAACCTCCCAAGAAAACATTGCGAAACACATTCAAATGTATGTTGGAGTTCCAATGTATAATTCCAATAATAGGTAGTTTAAATTGTTTTCTTTTATCATAGATGGTGAATATGAGAGGGATTTGACTATAGTTGATATTCAAATCCAAAAATTCGACCTCTTTGTTATTTTTAAGAGGGTTTTCCTTCAAGATGAGGTTTGGTGGATAAAAATCAAAGTTCATTGTGTAGTTTTCGTTCTCATATGCAATAATTACGTCATCCACATAACGTAGGTATATGATTTCGTTGTTTATATGAGATCTTCTTTCATAAAAACTAAGATATATATCAGCCAATATGATAAGATATATACATCATATACATAATAACAAAGAGGTCGAATTTTTGGATTTGAATATCAACTATAGTCAAATCCCTCTCATATTCACCATCTATGATAAAAGAAAACAATTTAAACTACCTATTATTGGAATTATACATTGGAACTCCAACATACATTTGAATGTGTTTCGCAATGTTTTCTTGGGAGGTTTAATCAGAATAAAAAGAACTATCAAAGAGGAACATTTACGTATCAATTTTGATCAAGAATTTTTAAAACATGCATTTTTTAATAAATATCCAATTTCGTTTATGATCAAAAATATTGATAATTTATACAGAAACAATTTTGCATATGATGTAAGACTTAAGTATTTTTTGAGTTCAATTAGAGACAAAATCATCGAACCCTCCATATGACAGGACCGCACTGTGATCACAGGACCGCGGCTGGAACTACATTTCATTTGAGTCGGCAATTCAGTTGGCTTTATTTGTGGTGATATGGCTCTCGTACACATCTCTATCCAGGTCTCGTGATGATTTCAAAGTCACTCCGGAGGTTGGCTTGGGCCAGGGCTGGCGACCAGGAGTGAAAATGCCGCGGCGATTTTGACGAGCTCGTTGAACTGGGGAGTAAGGTCACAACCCCTTACCGCCATAATGTAAGCTTTTTGCCGAGCCATCCTTCCTTTTTTACATGTTTTTTACATGTTTTTTTCACTTTTTATATTTCAATTTTTCTATATATATAGTGTTTGGTACCCTCATGCTGCCTTGCGCAAAAGTTACTAAAACATTTTTATTTCCGATTTTTCAATTTCTATATATTTATATTTTATATATATATATATATATATATACAGGGTGTCCCAAAAAGATTGAAACGCGCTTTAAGTTTTTTCCTGTTGAACAGAAGATAAATGGGCAATGTAAATGACAAAAATGTTGAAAGTAATGTAGGAAATAAGACTAAGTTAATGATATAGTCCTCCCATTCATTTTCAAAAAGTTACACTTTTTAAATTTTTATACAACCCCCTTAGACAAATTGGTCAATCAGAATTTTTTTATTTTTAATGCAACAAGATCATTAAAAAAAACTGCATATCTCTATCTTTAAAAGCAACTGAATTATGATAAAGGAAAAAATCTGACTTATGCCACTTTTCCGTACCATTTGAAAGGCTGTTTCATCAGAGACAATAGGGATCATAAACAAATTGACGATGGAAATTGTTTAGATCAAAAATACGTTAATATGTGTCAAAATTTTTTATCACAAATGCATCTAAATAAAGCAATACGCAGACAGAGATCATATAAGGCAGTGGTACTCACTACGCGATTGGGGCACATAATTAAAATATGCATACATTGATAGAAGACCATTGATATAAAGGGACAAATTTCGTTACAAATACTAGAAATGCAATTCACAAAACGCAATTCACAAAGCATTCTCAAAATGTTTTTCTGCAACTCCAATGCATAAGTGAGCTCTTTTAATAATGCTTCTGTAAATATTTTGGAGTTCTTCTTCACTAATACTGTTGCACGCATCAATTATTTTTTTGTTTAAGGTCAATTGCGTTTAGTAGGCGAGTATTATAATCTAGTGTTCGAAGACGATCCCATAAGTAAAAATCGAGAGGGGTTAAATCAGGGGATCTGGGAGGTCATTCCATGGCTCCATTCAAACCAATCCACTGTTTATCAATGTTTAACCAATGCACTGGCCAGTGCAAACAATTTTTAAAAATAAAAAATAATAATAATAAATCCGGTGATGGTGCGTGTCGGGGAGAGGTTTGAGTCTTTTCACGACCGGGGAAATAGTTGCTAAGAGCCTATATAGGCAAGCCCCCCCCCCCGGCCTTGGGACGACCCGGCTCCTTCCAAACCAATCCACTGTTTATTAAATTTTCGTTGAGCCAATTTGTCACAATTATAGCCTGGTGTGCAGGAGCACCATCTTGTTGATAATACGTGTTTTTTAGAAGCCATAATGTTGCTGTCTCCATAAAATCCGTTACAGTACCGTTTAAAATAAGCTGCATGTTGTTTTCAGCTGTAAGAGTCCGTTCATAAAACACAAAACCAGTCAGTTTTCCATTCCAAATTCCGCACCATACAGACACCGAAAACTTTCTCTGCTGATGTATTTCACGGACAAAACATGTTTTCGTATTATCCAATTAATGATCGTTGTGAGTATTGATTGTTCCATATTCAGTAAACAAATATTCATCAGGGCACAGAATGTTCTTAACAGAGTTCGAATTGATGTCTTGTTGGATTAACAAGTTGCAGAATGCTACACGCCGGCCAAAATCGGAGGGATGAAGTGCTTGAAATCCATGAATACAAAATGGAAGCCAATGGTATTTTCCAAGTGTTCCAGCAATTGACATCCTAGGTAGCCCCAAATTTTTGCTTGCTTTTCGAATGTTTGTTCGGGGGTTGAAAGAAAAATATGCGATGATGTCAGTTTCTTGGTCCTCCGTGTACAAACGATTTCTTGCAGGGCCAGGTCTTCGATGAAATGAACCGATGGCTCTTAATCTCCTCCTCATCCGGAAAAGAAATGTACGTGAAATTTTAGGCAAGTTTGGATATCGCCGACCAAAACCCCGAGCAATTTCTGCAGTGTTTTTATTACACAGAGCATAAATCATTGTTAATTCGAAAAGCTCCTTATTTGTTAAAAATACAATAATTCACAATACGTGTTCTTAATTCGTAAATTCAGAATTAAACATGTTCACGATACACTGAATGATTTTTAATCTTCTTTATTTTGCTATAATATTAAAAAAAATGTTTAGTTGTATTGAATAGAAATACTACTGGGAATAAATACGTAAATTAACAAGAAAGATCAATCATGTTTAAAGCATTGATTATGAAACACTTTCCAAATTCAATGCAATTTTATATAAAAAAGTCGAAAATGCAATACAATCCTCGGTAATATTTTAAAACTTATCACAATAATACATTAATTTATTATATTTGAAAACTTAAACCTTCATTGAAAAAAATGAACTTCAATCAAATGACGACATTGAAATAAGAATTGCCTGGTTTAAACATCTCTAAAAGGCGATACATTCCACGGTAATATTTTTAAAACTATCATAATACTACGATAATTTGTTATATCTGAAAAATTCATCGAAGAAAATTAATTAATTTAAATGACGTCATAGAAAAAATAAAACGCCTGGATCTCTCTATAAAAACAGGATATCATTCATAACTTTCTCCCATTCATTTCATTCATCATAATACTATAATAATTTATTTTATTTAAAAATTAAGACCATGGAGCTACAAGTAATTAAACTCTATGCTTAAAACTTCATCGAAAAAAATCGTCCTTCTCTTTATAAAATCAATTAATATTTCATTCATATCAGCCATGCAGACTCCATGGACTAAATTATTTTGTTTTAAAGAAATACAGCAATTCTAATACAACTCATTCTACATATTTTGCTGTTTACATTTTACATAAGTGAAAAATAGGCTTCGTTGTAGACATAATCAAATTTGGATATTCATTTAAACTCAAATATATTGTGTTTGCATTGTTTAAGTATGTAGATGCACAGAATTTAAGCAAAAATAAAGTAGTTTTAGGACGGATACAACACTCAATATGAATTAAAAAGAACTTAAAAAAATCATGATTTTGAAACAAGATGGATGCCATATATCATTTTGAAGTGGGTCACGTGATCTTTTCATATCATGGTCACGTAATCGCTTCATATAAGAGGTGTAATTACTATATTTTAATTTTTATTTAAAATACTACTGAATATATTTCGCTGAATTTTTTTTTATATATTTTATGGAACAATTTGAATATTACCTAAAATTTTTGAAGCAATTTGTGAATTTGAAATTCGCTTAAAAAATGTTTGAAAAATTAGGTCTCATAGGGCTCAATATATTTTTTCAACCCGGGTTCAATCCAAAACTAATTGGTTGATATTATTCATTTATATTCCCATAGGTTCTACAGACCGTCTGAACAACATACTAAAATTTCATTTTGATTAAGTCATTTTTACAGCAGTTACAGTGCTAACGGACAGACAGACCGACAGACAGACAGACAGACAGAATGAACAAAGTCATAAACACTTTTCGACTTTGTTGTAAAGTGTTAAAAACAAATCGTCTGCATTTCATTCTTCAATTTTTTCAAATTATTTTACTATAAACATTTGAAACGGCTAAATTAGAGTTAAAGGAAAGAAAAAGTCGCTTGAGTTCTATTCTTCGCTTTTAAAAAGTACTTAACATTTCAAAATCAAATACATACCTGCATTTGTTTACTTATTTATTTTAATCGTTTAAAATAAAAAAATTTGATGTGGACAGCACATGACTTTCCTTATATAATGCAATGAATTTACTACTTTTACAGTAAAAAATAGCTTATTCTTATAGTAGATATTGATATTCTTCACAAGATATTGAATTTTTTCCAATTAGTCGTCATTTTCATTGATTTAGCGTCATTTTTATCCATTTGGCGAGATTTTCGTTAACTTGGCCACATTTAAAAATGTCGACAAGTTGGCGACATTCCGCTAAATTCGTCGTCAAAATCTCGCCAAGCGTTATGGACGGAGAAATAAGTTATTCTTACAGCGGATAAATGACTATTGGCGTTCAAATACAAAAGTATTACTCAAAGTATCTTTTCTCCTGAATGGAACGAGTTAGATCCACGAGAATGATGTCACCAAATTTATGATATTACATATGAAATTACATATAAAATATTACATATAAAATATTACATATGAAATATTACATATGATTATATTACATATGAAAGGTGAACATGTTTCGCAACAGTTATTATTTATTTTTAACTTATGGGATTTTTTTATAAATTTATTTGAAAAATGTGCAATATCTGGAGAACGTTCGTGCTAGCGATCTAAAGTTTATGTCAATTGTTTTCTAAGGAAAAATTACATACGAAATGTCTATTTGCGTAACTTTATTAAAGGCTTTGATTTTTTAATGATTTTTTCAAAATTTCATTCGAAAATTTAGGGGGGTTCTGAGCATTCGATTGTGTTTTAAAACAATAGGCTTCCAGTATTCACGAATTGTGATTTTTGTACCAAATTTCTTTCGAATCGCTCCATTCGTTCGTGAGATATCGTCTCCACAGACTCACTGATACACACACACACAGACATTCACTTCGATTCGTGATCAGGGATGCTTGAAACGTGCTCTCCCGTCGAAAACTCGAATTTGAATTTCGACCACGTCACAATACTTTCCTTACACATTATGTATATAAGGAAAGTAGAAATGGCATGTCTCAATGTGAAAAGTACTTAAGAATCCGTGATTGCATCGTGAGCCTACGCGGAATTCACAAAAATGTATCCTATGTATAATCATCCAGTTTTGTCTTTTTTATGATATGTCACAAATTTACATTTATAATTTGATATATGGTCCCCATTCACAATGTTTAATTTTCAATTAAATATAACTCGCTCAATTTTAAAGATACAGATATGCGGTTTTTCTTTTAATGATCTTGCTGTATTAAAAAAAATCTGATGTGGGCAGCATATGACTTTCCTTATATAATACAAAGAATTTACTACTTTTACAGCAAAAATATAGCTTATTCTTATAGTAGATGCCTATATTATTTTCAAGATATTGAATTTTCGCAAATTAGTCGTTATTTTCATTGATTTAGCGTCATTTTTAACCATTTGGCGAGATTTTCGTTAATTTGGCGACATTTAAAAAAGTCGTCAAGTTAGCGACATTCCCCCAAATTCGCCGCCAAGATCTCGCCAAGTGTTATGGAAGGAGAAATAAGTTATTCTTATAACAGGTAAATGACTATTGGAGTTCCAATACAAGAGTATTACTCAAAGTATCTTTGCTCATGAATGGAACAAGCTGGAACCACGAAAATGATGTCACCCAATTTATCGCATGATATTACATATGAAAAGTGAACATATTTCTCAACAGTTAATATATATTTTTTTTGGTTTATGGGATTTTTTGATAAATACGTTTGAAAAATGTGCAAAATCTCAAGAATGGTTCATGCTAGCGTTCTAAAGTTTATGTCAATCGTTTTATAAGGAAAAATTACATAAGAAATGTCTATTTGCGTAACTATATTAAAGGTTTGGATTTTTTGATGATTTTTTCAAAATTTCACTCGAAATTTTAGGGGGGTTCTGAACATTCGATCCGGTTTAAAAATAATAAGATTCCAATATTCACTAATTGTGATTTTTTTGCCAAATTTCATTTGAATCGCTCCATTCGTTCGTGAGATATTAACTTCACAGGCTCGCAGACACACGCATGCACGCACACACACACACACACATCATCATCATCATCTCAAAAATGATTGATTCGTGATCAAAGATGCTTGAAACGTGCTCTCCAGTCGAAAACTAGATTTCGAATTTTCGACCCCGTCACAATACTTCCCTTATACATTATCTTTGTTTCAGACCCAGACCGTCCGACCTACCAGAATGGTGTAAGATAACCATTTGGACGGCCGGGAAGTTCCATCCAATTTAGACCGGAACCCTGTGAAGGAGGCATCCACAAGGACCGTACCCTCCTTCCCCTACCTCCCACCTCTCGGAAGGACTTTCGGACCCACATGTTTAACGTGATCGAACTCCGCATGAACACAGCGGCAGTTATGGCAGCATACAAGTCCAGCGCGCAAACCACCGGGCTACCGCGCCCGAAAAGGGCCAACAGCACGCGGTGTTTCCAGGTGGTCCCCTACCCAAGTACTAACCCTTATACTTTATGTATATAAGGAAATTAATAAAAAATTTCTGATTGCCCAAATGTGTTTAAGTGGATCGTATAGAAATTTAAAATGTGTAACTTTTTGAAAATGAATTGGAGGACTATTTTATTAACGTAGTCTTATTTCCTACCTTACTTTCAACATTTTTGCAATTTACATTGCCCACTTATCTCCAACAGGTAAAGAATTAAAGCGGGTTTCACTCTTTTTGGGATACCCTGTATATCCAGTGTAAGGAAATTACAGAATGCATGAATACCCTCTACTAAAAGATAACTTTATAGAAGGAGATGTGTAAACATGGCAATTATAGCAGCATCAAATGACATAAAAACAGTTATAGATAAAAGAATTACAATTAATCATTACAACATAACTTCTAAAACAGGAGAGATCAATCATGCTTAAAACATTGATTATGAAACCCTTTCCAACTTCAATGCAATTTTATTTAAACATGTCTAAAATGCAATGCATTCCTCGGTAATATTTCAAAACTTATCACAATTCTACATTAATTTGTTATATTTGAAAACTTAACCTTCATCGAAAAAAATGAACTTTATTCAAATGACGGCATTGAAATATAAATTGCCTGGTTTAAACATCTCTAAAATGTGATACATTCCTCGGTAATAATTTTAGAATTATCATAATACTACGATAATTTATTGTATTTGAAAACTTCATCGAAAACAACTGAAATTCATTCAAATGACGTCATAGAAAAAATAACATGCCTGGCTCTCTCTATAAAAGCATCATTTCATTCATAAATAATTTCCCATTCATGTCATTCATCACAATACCATAATAATTTATTTTATTTAAAAATTAAGACCATGGAGCTACAAGTGATTAAACTCCATGCGTAAAACTTCATACAAAAAAATTGTCCTTCTCTTTGTAAAATCAATGAATATTTCATTCATATCAGCTACGCAGACTCCATGAACTAAATGATTTTGTGTTAAAGGAATACAGCAATTCTAATACAACTCATTCTACATATTTTGCTGATTTCATGTTACATAGGTGAAAAATAGGCTTCGTTGTAGAAATAATCAAATTTGGATGAGCATTTAAACTCAAATATATTGTCATTGAGTTGTTTCAGTATGTAGATGCACAGAATTTAGGCACAAATGAAGTGGTTTTAGGACGGATACAACATTCAATAGGAATTAAAAAGAACTTTAAAAATCACGATTTTGAGACAAGATGGATGCCATATATCATTTTGAAGTGGGTCAAGTGATATTTTCATATCATGGTCACGCGATCGCTTCATAGAAGAGGTGTTATTATTATTTTAATTTTTATTTAAAAAGGTACTGAATATATTTCGCTGAATTTTTTTTTATATATTTTATGGAATAATTTGAATATTACCTGAAATTTTCGAAGCAATTTGTGGATTTTAAATCCGCTTATAAAATGTTTGAAAAGTTAGGTCCCATAGGGCTCAATGTATTTCATTTTTTCAACTCGGGTTCAATCCAAAACTAATTGGGTGATATTATTCATTTATATTCCCATAGGTCTTACAGACCGTCTGAACAACATACTAAAATTTCATTTTGATTCATTTTTACGGCAGTTATCATGCTAACGGACAGACAGACAGAATGAACAAAGTCATAAACACTTTTCCACTTTGTTGTAAAGTGTTAAAAAAATAAAGATAAACAATAAAAGATGACAGTAAAAGCATGTAAATAATTAGATATCATTACGGAAATATTTTCAATTACAACTGAATTATAAATAAATAATCAATCTTTGACAGTCCTTGTAAAGGAACGATGGGTAACAATGCTTTTAAAAGATTGAAGCAGAAGATTGTAAAATCTAGGAGTTAAAAAGAAATAAAATTTCTAAAACTGCCTAGAATTGGCTCGAAGAGGTCTTAATCTAAAACTTTGGTACTTTCTGTTTTGAAAATAAAGATTAATGAATTTATATTTATCCAAATCTACTGAGAGTACTAAGATTATCGGAATGCTAGTTATATTGCCGAAACTGGAGAAGAAACCTGTTATGACTCAACCCATCCTATAACAACTAATGAATTTCTTTTTTAAGGAACATATTTTATTAAATTAAATATTACAGACTCATTCCATGTGAAATCACCCAATTTTAAATTAATTGGCTGCTTGACCATTTTGTTAATTTTTTATATTTTCACCATAGGCGGTCTTGCTAGTGACCTGCTAAAAAAAATATTTTTTTTTATCTGCTGCCATCTTGGATTTATGCTCATTTTTCGTTACTGCGGGAAGCAAAAACGAGCGTTTACAAGGGTTTTGAAAAAAAGTTGCTGTGTGATTTCTATTACAGATAGAATGTTCTAGTTTTCACTGCCTTAAAGTAGAGATTCTGACGTTTCAGAAAATGTATATATATGTAAGATAAGAATTTGGTAACTGGGACTTTAATGGGCTTAAATATAGCCATCGTAACTAGAAATTTTGCCAATTTTAAAGGTATGTAAAGTCAAAAGGGCTTGAAACCACAAGATGGAATTTTTTTTTCAAGAACTATGAGTGGTAGGCTTTTCGGCCATGGTGAAACAAATTCGGGGTGGTAAGCCTTTCTGTTCGATTTTTAGTTTCGAAATCGGAAAATTTCCAAAATTTGTGAATTTCAAGGTCAAATATCTCAAAAGGGGGACCTGCCAAAAATAAAAAAATTGGGCCATGGATACCCCTACTAGTACTTAGTAAAACCTGTGAACCTGTGAATTTCATTTTGGGGTTTACACTGATGTTCATTTTACAGGATGTCAAATATCTCTAAAAATGACATCGTGAAAACATAATAATTAATAGGCTGACAAGTTAAATTAAATAAAAATTGAAACAGACAAACTAGTTAGTTACTAGTTTATATTTCAATATATACATAGTGTGTTTTTGTTTATCAATGGACTATTTCTTCTCATGTGCTTGTAGCTTTAGTGACAGTTCGATGTTTTACTGTTGAGTAATGTTGTATGTTCTCTCGGTAACAGTGGTGAGGTCACATGGTGTCAGAACATCAATTATGTTGTTCAATTTCACCCACGCAACAACATTTCTTTTTGTTCATCAACATTCGTGGTGATCCATCAATTCTGAACTCTACATGATTAATTTGAAATGATGCTGATATTCTACTTACCAGAAGAGTTGAAGAGTCCTTGGGTATGTAGCAGTGGTGATCTCTTGTTCCTTCAAATCTATGAGCTCCACTGAAGCGGTCATTCAGATGCCTTTGCTCATTTTTTATGTCACTTTCAGACACCATTATGAAGCCTTTAATGTTTTCAACACAAAACTCATACATGTCCTTTGGTGTAAGGATATGGCCCTCAGTTGGTCGCTGCAGACTTGCCTTTGCGACAAGTCTCTTTACCGTCCCACCAATCCCATCGCAAGGACCCTTGCCATGGCTTGTGGCAAAAAAATGCCACTCAGCAGCTACACCGAAATCTTGTTTATGCTTACATAAGTCAGAAAAATTCTTTCTGTTCTTATAATGGGCTCCTGAGCCATCTGAGAAATAATAAATTTGCTTTAGATTTGGGATGAACCTTTGAAGAAATGGAACCACCTGCTTTTGGAAAGCGTAAACAGCAGTTGTGTTGTGTACAATACAGTCACTTATAATACAAAGGCTTTTAATGCATAGATCATCTATAGAATTCGTCTTAAAGTAGACACAAAAGGGATGGGCAGTGGCTTGGGCGTTAATCCAGCGGTAACTCTGTATTTCATCTTGCACAACAAATGTGAAGTTTTCAGAGAAATCAACAATCACTGCACATTCATCCGGAGAAAGATTTTCTTTCGTTATTTTGAAAAACTGGGATTGACTTTGAGCAATAAAGTGGTGACTTTTTAACTGCAGTAACTTTGAAGCTAAATTTTCTTTAAACTCTGAGATTGTTTCTACAACAGTAATCAAATTGCAACGATGTATCTATTTTAATTTTTGTTTACCCTTATAAAATAATTAGATTATAAAATAATGGATATCAGGTCACTTTAAGCCTATTAATCATTATGTTTTCACGATGTCATTTTTAGAGATATTTGGCAGCCTGTATAATGAAAACATCAGTGTAAACCCCAAAATGAAATTCACAGGTTCACAGGTTTTACTAAGTACTAGTAGGAGTATCCATGGTGACATTTTTTTTATTTTTGGCAGGTCTCCCTTTTGAGATATTTGACCATGAAATTCACAAATTTTGGAAATTTTCCGATTTCGAAAAAAAAATCGGACAGAAAGGCTTACCACCCCGGATTTGTTTCACCATGGCTGAAAAACCTACCACTTATAGTTCTTGAAAAAAAATTCCATCTTGTGGTTTCAAGCCCTTTTGATTTTACAGACTTTTAAAATTGGCAAAATTTCTAGTTATGATGGCTTTATTTAAGCCCATTAAAGTCCCAGTTACCAAAATCTTATCTTGCATATATATACATTTTCTGAAAGGTCAGAATCTCTACTTTAAGGCAGTGAAAACTAGAACATCCTATCTGTAATAGGAATCGCACAGAAACTTTTTTTTCAAAACCGTTGTAAACGCTCATTTTTGCTTCCCGCAGTAACGAAAAATGATTTGTGATCTTGTGTCATTCTTTGTCCTTCTTCTGGCATCACTGGTCCTGTTTGAGGCTCTGCCGAAACAGGAGGTTATAAGCAGCAACAACAACAACAACGAAAAATGAGCATAAATCCAAGATGGCAGCTGTGAGACCAGAAATAGATCTCACATTAAGTGTTGTGTTATGGTGAGACAGTTTTATACTAGTTATTTATTGATCTAGAACTTCGGACAATACTGACAGTCTGGATGGCACCGAGTTTTACAACACGTAGATCAATAAATAACTAGCATAAAACTGTCTCACCATAACACAACACTTAATGTGAGAGCTATTTATGGTCTCACAGCAGCAGATAAAAAAAAATAAAAATATTTTTGAGCAGGTCACTAGCAAGACCACCTATGGTGAAAATATAAAAAATTAACAAAATGGTCAAGTAACCACCTCTGGGTGATTTGACATGGAATGACTTACATCAACAGGTATTTACATACAATGAAGTTCTTATCAAGTAATCACCAGTGGATCAAGTCATATTTTATGTACACTGAATTAATTCTGTTTAACAAAGGTACATACGAAAAATCACTATTAATATGAAGAACTTTAATCTGCACTTTCTGTTGCAGAAACTTGGATTGACAGATATATTCACCCAAATCGTACTTCTAGATAACTCTTCATGTTCAAGTATGCAACATCCGTATCATGTGTACCATCTTAAAGAGACTCGTCTGAAAATGTTTGAGTATTTTGCTGTTGGGATGTATTTTCTTATCTCAGTGGTTCTGATATACTTTCCAATTCAATCATAGGATCCACGGAGCTCACTGAAGGTACATTTTCATATGCAACTAGTGTGTTATCAGTGACTTGCTTTGAGACTGCTGGATCCATGTCCATATATCCATCTGCATTTTTCCCGGACATTTTTAAGTAACCAGTATCGTTGAAATTTTTCGCATTAATTTCTTGGTAGGGCACATTGAGGTCTATATAGTACTGAAAGTGAAATGAATATTCAGTTAGTGATGAGATATGGAGTACCTGAATATAGCATTTTCCATTTAATATAAAATGTTTCAGATGGAAACGTTTATTTTATCATGAATAAGTTGGTCGTGAATAATGGGATACAGGTAATGTGATAATGAGATACAGATAAAGTAATAATGGGATAGATTATATATATATATATATATATATATATATATATATATTACTTTAAAGTTAAACTTTGCATTTTGTGAAAAATGTTTGCTGTAGAGTGGCTTATTTTATCGATAATAATAAAAGAAGACTTTTGGATGTTAGTTTGCGTCTTTGTAGCTTAAGCCAGGTAAATTACAGCCAGGAAATTTGGTGCAGGGGTATATTAGTTTCCGAAAGAAAATACTTCCGTTGAGGTTTTTTTTTAACTTAAATTAGTTTTTTAATTATTTAATTTTAAAGCGCCATTTTGATCGATTTTGGCACATATCGATTCCTCAGCGTTAAAAATATTATAGAGGAGTTTACATCTTGACATCATTGGAAATATCGAAAATCGATTTTTTTTCATGAGCTCTAAACCGACTCCTATGTTTAAAAATATTGTGAAAATTTATTGAAATATGAGTAGTTTACGAAATTTATATGTATATTTTTGCATCCAAAAATTAAAAAGTCGCACAATTTCAATTTTCATCATGAATGTTGAATAATATATGTTGAGCGTATATTAAGCGTCTGTATCCATAAGGTTACTGATTGTTGTGTGGAGGCTACGTGCATGAATTGCATGAGGTACAACGTCAAATTCAAAACAACATATAAAACCGATCATAGATGCACGGATCGTGAATGTAGCATATAAATTAAAGAATTCACTTGCACTTCCACTAAGGTCGACAATGGAGAAAACTAACTGTTGATGTCGGAACTTTTCTTTCAATTTGACCAAGTTGTATTGTTTTCAATCTGCCTTTTGTGACTTTGGAGTTGGTGCTCTTGAATTCTTTGTTGGTTGAGCATTAATTTGCTGCATCACGTGTTTGATCGCTGCTGTGAAAGTATGTTATGCCTAAGAGTAAGGAATAACGCGATTACTCTTAGGCATAACATGTTTTCACAACAGCCTTTTGTTTATTTCTCTTGTGTTGATGCATGTTTGTATTAACCTTGGAAAAGTATTTTCTTATTGTGTGATTTGTTTCTAACCAAGCTGGTCAGCTTTTTGTAAGTTTAGTTCTAATAAACCTGTTAGGAGGTGATAGAAGGGAATGAGTCTCGGCAGACCGGATTGGTGGTTTAAGTTGGGTTTTGTTCTTGGCTTTTCACCCGGTTGCGTGTCGCGGGCTGTGTTGTTGTTGAGATTGATGGGGTTCCGGCTGGGAGTCCAGCGGTGCTCCTGGGAGTGGTGGTCTTGGCCACCGGTCGCATTGCCGCGCTGTGTCCCGGGCGGGGATTTCTACCTTAGCGCCAATTTATTTGCCGTACATCTTCATATGGATCTATTATCTCTCTTGATTACCAAAAAACATCGCTCAACCACATATAGTACGACCTTATCAATAGTATTCTTGAGGATTTAATACCCCCATGGCCATCAGGGTACCCAGACCTTTCACCAATAGAGCACGCCTGAGACATGCTGGGATGGCAATTTCAACCTTCTCAGAATACCACTGAATTAGCTGACCAGTTGTAGTATTTGTGTGCAGAATCTTCCGCAGATGGACATAAACAACTTAATTGACTCCATGCCGTACCGAATATCGGTTTGTATAGTTATCAGGGGAGGATTTACAAATTACTAAAATATAGATTTCTCGTTTCCACCATTTCTTGGTAAAACGTTCATTTGCTCCGAAATTCTAATCCCCTGCATATCTTTCCAAACGACATATACATGCCAAGTTTCGGGGTTGTAACTCAATTTCTTATAAGTGCATATATTGTTTTTGCAACATATGGTATATAGAGATAGAGAATGCATATATTGTTTTTGCAACATATGGTATATAGAGGTAGAGAAATTTAAAGATCTGCCTTGTTACTAGCTTCAGTCATTGTACAAAGGTGCATTTCAATACTGATATATGATACTGTGTGAATTAATGTTAGATCTACTTATAAAATAGAATAGCTAATTAAATAAAAAGAATATTGTAAAATTCTTTAAATACAGTTAGAATCCCCGACAGATTACCTTTCGGACGCTTGCTTCCAGTAAAGTTCCAATCTTTTCAGTCGAAAAACTGAATTCCGGTCTTTGATTTGGATCGTCCAGCCAACAGTTCATCATCAACTGGTATCTAGTTATTGAGGTCAGGAATTAAATAATTCCATTTTTAAATATATACATTATTTTGATAAAATAACCAGAAAAATTTAGAGAAAATGTAGTTTTTTCATTAAAATTATAACATTATTACTTTCCTTATATACAATAATGTATAAGGAAAGTATTGTGACGGGGTCGAAAATTCGAATTCGAGTTTTCGACGGGACAGCACGTTTCAAGCATCCCTGATCACGAATCAAACATTTTTGAGATGATGTCTGTGTGTGTGTGTGTGATTGTGTGAAAGTATGTGTGTGTGTGTGTGTGTGTCAGTGAGTCTGTGGAGCCGATAATTGACGAATGAATGGACCGATTCGAACGAAATTTGGTACAAAAATCACAATCTATGAATACTGGAAGCCTATTGTTTTTATACGCAATCGAATGTTCAGAACCCCCCTAAATTTTCGAATGAAATTTTGAAAAAATCATTAAAAAATCAAAGCCTTTAATAAAGTTATGCAAATAGACATTTCTAATGCAATTTTTCATTAGAAAACTATTGACATAAATTTTAGAACGCTAGCATGAACCGTTCTCGAGATATTGCACATTTTCCAAAAAAATTATCAAAAAATTATATAAAATAAAAAAAAAATATTTCCTATTGAGAAACATGTTCACTTTTCATATGTAATATCATAAAATAATAATGGGTAAATCAATAATAAATTGGGTGATAAATTGGGTGATATCATTCTCGTGAATCTAGCTCGTTCCATTCATGAGAAAAGATACTTTGAGTAATACTTTTGTATTTGAAAGCCAATAGTCATTTATCTGCTGTAAGAATAACTTATTTCTCCATCCATAACGCTTGGCGAGATTTTGGCGACGAATTTGGTGGAATGTCGCCAACTTGGCGACTTGTTTAAATGTTGCTAAATTAACGAAAAACTAGCCAAATGGATAAAAATGAGGCTAAATCAATGAAAATGACGACAAATTGACGAAAATTCAATATCTTGGAAAGAATATATCTACTATAAGAATAATTTATTGTTTTTACTGTTAAAGTAGTAAATTCATTGCATTATATAAGGAAAGTTAGGTGTTGCCCACATCAGATTTTTTTAAAAATATTTTCATTCTAGCTATACTTATGTCATGTTTCCCTTTTCCCCCCCTGGTAATTGTAACTGCACTGTTGTATTGTAAAATGAACTGGAGTGAGACCTCCGAGGGGGGCTGATGACGTCACGAACGCAATTGCATCGCGGCTACTTTTCACAATGATTGAAATTGTTAAGCCTCGTAATCATTCAGCCATAAATAACACCCTTTTATGCATGATTATGTAAAATTTTGTCGTATGCCGTCATGTTGAAAGATATAAAATTTTGAATACATTTTGAAGTTTTCGCTCAATTTTTAAGAAACGCCATTCAGTTCTAGATTTTTCGATGACAAAGCAGGATATAATGTTTCGTAAAAATTCATCAATATTTGCGGCAGCTATCGTCTGCACAAGAAATCAACCACATACATAGAGACAGACAGACCGACAGATAGACGGACGTCACTCTAAAAGTAGTCAAAACGTGTTCAGGCTGTCCCAATACATATATTGGTATCAGAATCTCGAATTCGAAAGTTTTCGTGAAAACAATACTTTCTCTGTATATTACATAGTATAAGAAAGTAAAAATCTAATGTGGGCATTATGGAGGTAAAAGTAAGGAGTTATAACTTCATATTAAGAAATATCTAATATCGTTTGAGAAAATAATTCAGGTAGCGCTGGGATAATATAAGTAGCCGTGCATTGTATGCATTTCCATGGCGAAAGGCCTAAAATATTTATTTAAGCTGCCCATTTTGTAAAAATAGATTATTAGCTCATTGCAAAGTAAAAATAAAAAAATAAAGACTATTCTTAAGTACTCAAAATTATGTTACCTTTCAATTTATTTTTATTTCCATATATTCTGTACTCTATCGTACAAGTATAAAAAAAAATACTGGTTAATTATACTCATAATTAGGGAACTCTTAATTTAAAAATAATCAAAAGTGCATATACTAAATACTACGCCTTTTTATTGTGTTAAGTAACAGTAGCAGCTATTTTACTAACATTAGCAAAATTTAACAAATAATTTTTAAATTGGAGGTATAAAGAATTAATTTCAATATTTGAGAATCCTAATACAAAAGAGCAAACAAATTTTAAGAATTTGAATATTAAACTAAACAAATCCGAATGCAGGAGAACAATGAAATCAAACATTTATATCGCAAGAATGCATTAAATATATAGGAGCACGTTTAAATCATATTTCATGTAAGTCCACAGGCTGTTTAAAAGTTGTGGTTTCAGTTGTTATTTGTAAGAAGTGGAGTGAGCATGTGCAGTGTCGTATCGGCTTTTGGAACATCTTCTCAATTTCTTGTATTTCTGAAGCATTTTGCTAAAATACTTTTTGTTTCCGTAGGCTAACGAGAAGTAAGTTTTCGTTCGGAGTTTTGTTTTTACCGTTACTTGGCTGTCGCCAACTTTCGTCTGGAAGTGACGTTTATTGCGGTTTTAATGACGATACGTCACTGGTGCTAGTGTCGGTTAACCGATTAGCGCTTGATTGATGGGTGACGTAGGAGCTGTTCGATTGATGCTTTTGCTATTTGACTCTGAATTACGGTGGAGTGCGAAAGTCGGGTAAGAGTCAACTTTTCCGATGAATTAATATGTTTGCTTGGTTTTCTATAAGAAAAGGGAGTATATTAAAAATTTCGGAATGTTAAATTGGAGTGTTAACGAGAGGCAAAGGACCTTGCTTACCAACATCGAAAATTAATTGCTAACGAGACGGATTCTTCGAATTTTGATTTCGTCGATCGAATGTATGCTTAGCGTGCAGAATACAGAAAAATGATTCTCTGCACGAGATTATGAATACCTGTCTTGTGGAATAGAATTCAGCACCGGGACTTTATAGTGTCTCAGATTGGAAATGCCGGACCTTGAGTCTTTGGCCATCCAGGGCACTTCGAATGTGCAAATGGTAGCGGGAATGAGATCGATCCGTCCTCCCTTCTCCAAGGAATTGTTAAAAAGGTATTGTGATGTCATCTGCATTTGTAAGTACATTTTAATATTTGAGTTTTTTGCATAAGGAAAATTGTATTTACGGAGGAACAAGAAAATGCTTATTGTATTGCTTAAATATAGTTAATTTCGATTTAAATAAATATTTATCATATAATTATCTTGTTATGCTTTCCACTACTTCTTAGATTTGTGTGTTGCTCTTTCCATTAGCATCGAACTATGGCTGACCAACCGATTTCTAGAATCGGTCGAGGAAATGAACCTGGACAACACAACGCATATTGATATTAGGTGGTATCTAAAGTTTTATACAATCACTAGTATTCTTCTGAAAAATTATTTTTAAATTGTTCTATTCCAGACGGCAGTTGTCGTTCTTATTTATTTTCGAACTGTCTTTATTACCACAAACAGATATCACAATTTGATGATGACAACTTATATTCTCAAATCTGTATTACAATTTGGTGCCGTGAAGCCATTTCGTAATTTGGTAATCACTAACTCGATACTTTACAATTTGGTGCCGTGAAGCCATTTCGTAATTTGGTAATCACTAACTCGATACTTTACAATTTGGTGCCGTGAAGCCATTTCGTAATTTGGTAATCACTAACTCGATACTTTACAATTTGGTGCCGTGAAGCCATTTCGTAATTTGGTAATCACTAACTCGATACTTTACAATTTGGTGCCGTGAAGCCATTTCGTAATTTGGTAATCACTAACTCGACACTTTACAATTTGGTGCCCTTAGGTACCCTGCAGTGTAAGCCTATGGAAAAGAGCATTTATTAAGAACGTAAATTTTCTTAAATTCATGATATAGAAATTTGAAATTTTGTTTTATGTGGAAAAGCAAATTGAATATGATGAAACAGCTATATTACAGTTAATTGTGTACTATTGATGTTTATGCATATTAATTTATGATATGAATTTTTTTTTGAAAAGAGATATTTCAGTGATATAATTACTCCTACTTACAAAATTATGTGTGCCTGATTTTGAAAATATTCTATAGAATATTTTATGAGTACAAATAACTTGTAGTACAAACAAATTAATAACATTGTGTGACTTTGACAGCATATAAGGTGCTCATCTTAATGCATAAAATCTCAAATTAAGTTTATTGAAAAGGTATATAGTATTTTTAATGAGATTATCAATTGAAAACAATACTTTAAAAGTTATTTTGGTATATTCTGTGAATGATAAAACTATTTTCATATGCTAAAAATTTATATGTTTTCATGATTTGGTCAAGAATATTTTAAAAAAAATGTCACTTACAATAGTTTTGCAAATTATATTTGATTTAAATTAAACTCACGTCATTGCTCAGCTCTTGCTGATGAGTTCTAATCTTTTAAAATTAAAAATCTGCCTATTGATTCAAATGGTTACTCTGACTAGTTTTAGTGACAGTGCATATTGCGTAGTTATATATATTACAAATTTACTGTTGTTTGTATTGTTTCGGGTGTTCTAATATAATTTAACCACATATAATGACCAAGTTTGAATACAAATTACTGAGTTTTAGTACCAGATATAAACTAACAGGTATACACTAACTACAGGTATACATAAACTACAGGTATATAAAAACGTAAATACCTACGCCTTCCTGCTGTTTCCAATGAGAACAAATGGGACAAACTTTATAATAAATAAATAAATAAATAAATAAACAGTGGTTCAATTTGAAAAGTAAATGCACCACGTATATATTAACAGATACCGTCCCTTAATTTAACATGTGGGACGGGGTATATGTTACATTTATGTAAAATTTTTTGTACTGTACTTGAATCAAAAATTCAAATGTACCCCGTCCCACATGTTAACTTAAGGGACAGTATCTGTTAATATACTTGATGCATTTATTTTTTAAATTGAACCAATGTTTATTTACTTATTTCTTTCTTATAAAGTTGATCTTATTTGTTCTCATTGGACACAGCAGGAAGGCGTAGTGTTTAGTATATGTATTTCTTATTATTTTTAAATAAATAGTCCTTAATTATGAACAGATGTAATAAAACATTTTCCTAGTCGTAGCACCGCGTACAGATTATACGGAGACAAAACTAAATTGAAAAGTAAAATAAATTTGAATACGCAGGAATATTCTCAATTGTTTAAATTTCAATTTGTATTGCATTGATCATTTATTTCTGCAAAATAAATAGTTCTGCAAAACAAAACTCCGAACGTAAACTTACTTCTCCTGGTTAGCCTACGGAAACAAAAAGTATTTTAGCAAAATAGCTCAGAAATACAAGAAATTGAGAAAGTGTTCCTAAAGTCGATACGACAGCAGTATAAAAAGGACGTTTAAACTTCTGAGAGTTTTCTTTAATAATTGAAATTGTGAATCTGCATATGTGTGTACAATGTCACGTATGTATGCAAAAATCCATTTTTCTCCCTACTGTAGTTTTTGCTTAAAAGGGATAAGAAAATTGAGGCAAATGTTTATTTCGCTTCGTTAGGAATAGAGCATGTACTTCACTTCGCTTGTTCATAAATATGGCCATACTAAACTCGATTGTTTTAAAAATCACTTGTCCATGGGGTTAGAAAGAAAGAGATAAAACTCCTATGTATGAAACGCTTGAAAATGCCACAATGCTTCCACAGTTATAGCTAGGTGTGGCTAGTGTTAGTAAAGAAGCTACTATTGTGTTATTTGACACAACAGAAAGGTGTAGTATTTAGTATATATATATTTGACTATTTTTAAATTAATAGTTCTCTAATTATGACTATAATTAACCAGTATATTTTCATAGTTGTACGATAGAGTACATAATATAAGGAGATATAAATAAATTGAAAGATAAAATAATTTTGAATATATAAGAATATTCTTTATGTTTTCAGTTCTATGGAATAACTTTTTTAACTTTCTATGAAAATTGACATGCACTTATCTTGCATGTTGCAAAACTAGGTCTGTCTAGAGCAGGGCTTCTTAAACTGTGGGTCGCGACCCCCAGGGGGGTCGCGAGACTACTGAAAGGGGGTCGCAAAGATCTGATACTTTTTAATCATTATAAATAAAATTTTAAAATTAGTATACACACTACGTACAAATATAAATACAAATAAAAATCATACAAAATACTATTGTAGTTTTATTATAACTATTTTTTGAAAAAAGTGGCAATGCAAAACTGTTATGTAGGGCCTATAAATGAAAATATGGAATATAATCAATACAAGGCGCTCCTCGATTTTCAACTGAACGTTCGACATTGATGTCAGTGTTTGCAAGATAACTTCGTGATTATAAGTACCCAGACGCCGCGTCGCCTCACAGCTTACACATACAACACGGAAGCATAATCGAGCTAGGCTAGGCGAATCGGCATATTAGTTTTATAAAAGAATAATAAAAAAAATTAAATGAAAGCTTCTTTTTCGGCGTCTTTGGGATACGGTGCCTTTGTGCGCTGCACACTTTGAACACGCCATGCGTCGGGGTTGATCTGATCGTAATTTGTTGTCATTGCACTGGTAAAGATTCGAGTGTAGTTATTTTTCTGTTTGTACTTCAGTTTGGACTCAGCTTTGTCTTCGTAGTGACATGTGTGTATTTACTGTGTAATTTTCAGTTGGTGTTTTTAATTATTACGTTAAAGTTCAACTACATTTTGTTTAATTATTTATTATTATTTAACCATCATGGATAAATGGCTAATTAAAATTCCAACTAATAAGTCTGCCACGCCGTCACAACCAAGTTGCAGTGCTTCAAATCCGACTTCTAGCAAAACAAAAAAAAGAAAATATGACGAATCATATTTGCAGTATGGCTTCACATGCTCTTCTCACAACAATGAAGAACAACCAGTGTGCTTAATTTGCAAAGAAGTTTTGGCTGCAGAAAGCATGAAACCGTCAAAACTGCAACGACATTTGAATACTAAACATGCAACGTTATCAAAAAAGCCAATAGAATATTTTGAGCGTCTTTTGCAAACATCAAATAAAGAAAAGAACACTTTGGAGAAGTATGTTACTTTGAATGATAAATATCTATTGGCATCGTATGAAGTTTCGTATTTGATAGCAAAAACGAAAAAGCCTTTTACTATTGGAGAGCAACTTTTACTACCTGCAGCTATAAGAATGTCTGAAATTGTTCATGGAAAACAGTATGCTGCTGAAATTAGTAAAATTCCATTATCAAATGACACTGTGTCCAAAAGAATTTCAGACATTAGCAATGATCAATTTCAACAGCTTCTTATGAGGCTTAAGACAGCTCAAAGTTTGCAATACAACTGGACGAGTCGACAGACATTTCAAAAAGGGCACAGTTGTTACTTTTTGTAAGATATATTTATGAGGGAAGCATTCATGAAGATATACTGTTTTGTCGTCCTCTGGAAGGTCATACTCGTGGAAAAGATATATATAAAAAAGTAAATGAGTTTTTTGAAAAAGAAGGATTAAATTGGAAAAATTGTGTTGGTGTGTGCACGGACGGTGCTGCAGCAATGACCGGACAAGATCTTGGTTTTACAGCATTTGTTAAAGCTGGAAATGATCATATTACATTTACACATTGTATGATTCACCGAGAGGCACTTGTTGTTAAAAAAATTGCACCAGAATTAAACACTGTGTTTTTTGATGCAGTCAAAATCATTAACTTTATTAAAAGTCGAGCACTTAATAGTCGATTGTTTAAAAATTTGTGCATTGATATGGATTCGGATTATACAAGTTTATTGCTACATGCTGAAGTTAGGTGGCTATCAAGAGGTCGAAGTTTGAAACGATTATTAACTTTAAAAGATGAAGTTCTTATATTTCTAACAGAGCAAAATTCTAATTTGGCCGATTATTTTCACGATAATTTATGGCTTCTCAAGCTATGCTATTTGGCAGATATTTTTGATAAAATCAATGATATGAATTTATCAATGCAGGGAGTCTGCGTTAATATGTTTATGTTAAAAAATAAACTTGAGGCCTTTGTTAAAAAAATTCTTATATGGAAGAACAGAGTGGAAAGTGGATCGCTCGAAATGTTTCCATTTACTGACGAGTATATAATTAGTAACAATATTTCAAAAAAAGATACTCCTATAACAAAAATTATAGTTAATCATTTGAAGGATATGGAAGTTTACATGCATAGGTATTTTCCCAATGATATCGATACACAACAATGGATTTGCAATCCATTTTCAATTGAAATGGAAGAAATTAATTTTTTAAACTTAAAAGCACAAGAAGAATTTGCCGAATTAACAAGTGATACTACCTTGCGACTCAGATTTTCTCAAGTGCCTGTGCATGAATTTTGGATAGAAATCAAATCAGAATATCCCCTACTATCGGAAATGGCAATGAACAAATTACTGCCATTTTGTACAACATATTTATGTGAATCAGCCTTTTCCACATTAACTTACATAAAATCAAAATACCGTTCAACTTTAATAAACGTTGAAAATTTATTACGATCTGCACTAACTCAAATTGAGCCTAGATTTAATTATTTGTGTAAAAATAAAAAATCACATCCGTCACATTAATATTGTTTGATGTTAATAATATGTTTTTATTAAAAAAATTGTTACAAAAGTTTATTTTTTCTATTGAATATATAGATATAGTTTTATGTTTTCTTATAAAAAATTGTTACAAAAGTTTATTTTTTCTATTGAATAAATATATATATAGTTTTATGTCATTCTATTTATTGTGTTTTATTACGACCGATATCCCGTCAACGTTTCCAATTATATATATGTGAAATGAATGGGTACGTATTCTTTAATCCTTATTTTATTTACATTGTAAAATAGTGCGATATTACATCTACATCTACGGTTAATATATATTTCATTATATGGAGGAGGGGGTCGTTTAAAATTTCCTAAGCTTGAAGGGGGTCGCTATATAAAAAAGTTTAAGAAGCCCTGGTCTAGAGCATATTCTGAAAATGGCCTATACAGTATTTAATCACCTGCCCTCTCCAGCATTTAGGCACTTTCGTATCAGCGTCTGCAAATTCGAGAAGGCGCAGGCTAATGTTGTAAGGATTAACAATTTCTATTCTCGACTTCTATTTTTCAAGCAATGTCTTCCCCTGGGAAAGAAGAGTTTACATTTAAACAGCAGCCGTGCTGTTTAAATGTAAACTCTTCTGATTGTGGAGCTGGTAACCAGGTTCTTAGAAAGGCAAGGTGCACGAGATGGTACGTGAGATGGCAAAGCACGATATGGTACGTGGAACATGACGCGTGTGGCTGCAGCTGATGATAGAAAGGGTAGACCATGTACATTCTGATTTATTATTTGTAAATTATGTTAACGTGTGTTTATTTTATGATTTTCTTCAGTTTAAAAATAAACTTTTTGTTTTTAGCAAAAGATGCCTGCGTGTTCATTTCGCCACCTTTATAATGTGACATCGCCAATGGCAGCAATTACCGGCAGTATAGCGTCAATTCTGCTTCGATAGACGTAAATTACTTATATGCCAATTTCTATAGGGATCCACACAAAAATTAAAAATGCATTAAGAAATGTTTAAGTTTCCTACCGAGAGATCACACTATATTAACTACGTTTATCAAATACATCTATATTTAGCTGACAGTCATGTACCATTTTAATATTAAAATAATAAGTATAAATTGTAGTCTATAGCTAGTATTGAGCATACACCCCAAAGATCTCTTATTCTGACTTTTATTCAGTTTATCTTTATCATATATCCAATCGACTTTTAATCAAGTCAAATTATATGTGAACTCTATTCCCACAGAATCAAACTTCGTGTGTTTCCAGGGAAAATCATATTTTGCAATACATCATATTTTTATTTAGCAATATGTTGGTTGTGCAAAAAGCACAATACAAACAAGCAAAAGTCCAGATTTCATTAAAAACTAACTAACGTCAAAATTATTTTATTTAAACAGTTTGTAGTATACAAATTTACTTACATCGCATCTGGGGCAAGCTCAGGTTTTTCCATCCGATATCCGTTTTTCAATTTTTTTAAAAAATCTTCATTTATTTCTATTCCTGGGTAGGGGCTGCTGCCCAGAGTAAATATCTCCCATAGCAATACACCAAAAGACCACCTGAAATGTATACCACATTATAGAAAACATTAATTGACATGATCGTAATAAAATGTGATGTAGAGATAACAATATTAATTTCTAAAATATTTGATATTCAATTTTTTATGTTAAACACTACAACGATTTATCCGGCTTTGCCCAAATCCTAAATAAGCGACCGCTATTTAAATATTACCACTCAGATTCCAAATCATCACATCAGTTACAATAAAAATCGCAGCAATATACGCAATCCTTTTGCCCCCTTTTTAATTGTAGCGGTTTAATACGAGAAACATATGTATTTAAGAAGTTTGTGAGGATTCTATTATTTATTATAATTTTATTATAATTCTACGTTTCCTAATTTTATTTTATGTCCTAAACTGCTCAACTTTCATTCCGAAGAATCGCATACGAGCGATTGGCCAGATCTATAAGACGAACAGACTTTAGAATTACGTCTCTGCTATTCTGTCGAGTTCGCGCGTGTGTGTGTTCTGATCGTCCATAGAAGGTAGCATCTAGATCAGCCATACTCAACCTGCGGCCCGCTGAGCTTTTGTGAGTGGCCCGGTAAAGGCAGTCAAAAAACTTAACAAGTCGTTAGGACTTATTTACTGACTTATTTGTCAAGACTTATTTACGTTTTCTCGTTAATCCTTATGTTGCGGCCCGTGTGAAATAGCTGTCATGTGTATGTGGCCCAAGAGAAAAAAAGGTTTGTGGCTGATCTAGAGTATAGCCTACAATCTTGTGAGCAGTGACGGTGCGTGCATAGGCACTGCGGCACTGCGGGAGCGACAGTGCTCTCTCTCCCTCGCAGCCTCGCGTGCAGCTTCCTATGTGCGCATGTGCACAACAGTTAAACACCACGCTTCACAGTTCCTGCAGAGTGGTGTTTGACTGTTGTGGGCATGCGCAAGTAGGAAGCTGCACGCCAGGCTGCGAGGAAGAGAGAGCACTGTCGATCCCGCAGTGCAGCAGTACCTATGCACGCACAGCCACTGCTTGTGAGTATATATATTGTGTTGTAGTTCGGCCATCACAGGTTCATATTGAAGGTCAGTTTAGTAATAAGTTAGGGGTGAAGCTCATTGTAAATTAGTATGTCTCGGGTAGGATTTGTAATGCTAGCGTTGTAAATAATTTGTATATAGCTTTGTAATATACGTGTTTCGAGTATCCAGCGAAGTTAGCTGTAAATAAAGTTGTTTATTAGTTAAATGTCGTGATTCCTTTGTCGAACTCTAATCATTAAGTTACTGAAAGTTTAATTTAGAGTGAAGTAAATTGTACTGGTTCATACAAGAACCATGATCTTGGATTGAAGTGGAATGGTACTTTATAAGTTATGGCAGCCTTTTACAAAATTCCGACAAAAGGGAATAAGAAAATGGGATAGTTAAACGTTCTCCACACTCTGCAACTAAATTAGTAAATGGATCAGTCGTTTCATTCCCGACTACCTGAATGTATTTTGACCCAATTAAGCCGAATATTGACATTGTAATGATTAATTAACTTTTTGATTAGTTTGATGTAAACAGGCTTGTTCTTAGTTGATTTTAGGGCCAAAATAAGGGGTAGCCTGTCAGAATAAATATTGAAACTTGTCCTTGTGGCATTGACCCATTTAATGGCTTAATTAATCGTTGTGATTTCATATTAGAATACTGATGTATGTTCGGCAATGGAGTAACAAGAGAGTAGTCGCAAAATATTATTAACAAAAATATAAATGAGAAAACCTTTATATATATCGTTAAGTGGATAAATGCAAAGGAGTAACAAAAGATTGGTTTCAAAATATTATTAATAAAAATATAAATGAGAAAACTGTTTTATATATATCGTTAAGTGGATAAATTCAAAGGAGTAACAAAAGATTGGTTTCAAAATATTATTAATAAAAATAGAAATGAGGAAACTTTTATATATATCATTAAGTGAGTTAATGCAAAGAAGTAACAAAAGATTGATTGCAAAATATTAGTAATGAAAGTATAAATGGGAAAAACTTTGTATATATTATGGACTATTACTTTATGTAAAATGGACTATTACTTTTATGTACTATTTCTGGACTAAACTTTTATGTAAATGGACTATTACTTTTATGCAAAATGGAAAATTATAAATGAATACAAGGGATTCCTAAGACAATATAGAAAGAATATTTAGAAGTCCGGCACCCAGCAGAAATTTTAGTAAGAAAATCCTTTGCATCTGTTTATTGGATTACACTTTATGCAGCCGCCTTGATCCCAACTCCGTATCTAATGACCTTTTGACATTTATGAAAGTTTATTTTATTCATACTTATTTTTATATATAAATATTAATAATTTTGCAAATTTAGGGAGGGTGGGAGGTAATCTTTTGTAACTTTTAAGCGCCCATCTTATTATGGGCTTACTCTTCTTATAAGTATATTCAGTAAGAAGTAACGCCAACACTGCTATGGAACGTATAAGTTATTCAAAGTTTTGAAATCAAAATCAACATAACAGTACATAAAAATGTATTTTAATAAATTAATTACTCCTCTCCCAATTGCGACATTTTTGCAACGGGGCCAGCTGGTAAACTATATTTTTCAGTTCAATGCTAGCATCTTATATAATAATTTGAAATTGAGGAATACGGATTAGAATTTTTTTTTTGAGTAGTTTATATAGAACGTAAATTTTGCTTAAAACAATTTGAATAGAATTCTGAAAATCAGTCTCATCCGGAAAATGCTGAGCTATAATATCCTAAGTTATAATATCCTTCTATAATATCCTAAGCTATAATATTCTTCTATAATATCCTAAGCTATAATATCCTAAGCTATAATATCCTAAGCTATAATATCCTAAGCTATAATATCCTTCCTCATACTTCGTCGTCCTTTTACTTGTATTATATTATAGCAACCCAACAGATCCAATTGGTTTCTTTTAAAAAAAAAGCAAATATAACCCCATTAAATTATCCCTGAAAAATGAGGTGTGATCATTGGAATGAATTTCCAGATTGATTGATATAGAAGCATGTTTTAACAGTTAAGGGGACGGTGGACGTTGAAATGAGCAAAAATCGACTAAAAATTTTTTTCGTTTAATATATAACATTATTTTACACATTTAACCTTTTGGTTACGGGTGGAACAGCGTCCATCCCAAACGCAGAACCTCCCAAAAAGACAGGTGTTTAACATACCCTATCCCAAACTGTTTGGAATAGGGTATGTTAAATACATGTTTTTTGGGGAGGTTCTTCGTTTGGGATGGACGCTGTTCCACCCTCAAGCAAAAGGTTAAATGAATTTTTTTTTCGAAACGGAATTTTCAAAGGTTTTACATTTTTTAAATGCTCCATGCGCCTTAATTTTTGTTTGAGGTGCATGAAATTTGGCAAGAAGACACCTTTCATACTTTTTAATGAAACTGGGTATGCATTTAATAATTTGATTTTATTGAGGTAATTAAAAGTGAATAAGAACCTAATTAGATGATGAAAATTAAGTTTCAATGTAGAAAAATATTTTTTAAAAATTGACTTTCTAAGGGATTTAAAAATAAATACCCAAATTTGTTCATAATATATTTTTGAGTGATCATAATGCAAAATTAATCAAAAATGTGAACAAATGGCGCGCAAGGAGCATTAACAAATTCTTGTTAAAAAAATGAAATTAAAAAAAAAATACAAAATTATGACAAAATTGAAAAAAAATATTGGTATTTTATATAGTAATGTTAAGAGGAATATTTATACAAATTTTCATGTTTCAAAGTCAATTAATAAATAAAAAAAATTTCAACGTCTACCGTCCCCTTAAGATTATTTATTTCAATTTCAATTTTTTGACATGAGACAGTAAACTATGCATTCTTACACGTCACTTTTGCATGTAAAAACTCTGTCCCCAATTGACTCTATGGCCATCCATTTTATTGGCAGCACTCCCTAAAATAAATATTGTAAATATAATTAATTTCAAACTGTTTCAGATAATTATTGATATTTATCAAAATATTTATATTAAGATAAAAAATAATCTAATCTTACCCTATTAGTAAAGTACTAGCCGAATACTCATTGAATATCAGCAATAAATAAACTTACATATGATCACTTTAATAATATGATCACTTTACATATGATCACTTACATATGATCACTTTAATTTTATTTTAAATGGGGTGTTCATTATTTATCTGGTAAATCGAAAACGTTGATGAACGTCACCCCTTAAACTAATAAATATTTAAGAACTGTAATTTCCTTACTTCATCGAACGATCTATCTTTGCATTAAATTTCCTATCGCTATCGCATTGCGCAGTGTGTTTTTAATCAATGTACACTTCGTTTTAGAATAAAGCACCCACCCCCCATAAAATGAATTTATCAATAAAAATTCATTTTTAAAATGAGTTTTTATTGATCTATTCACTTCTGCACTAAATTTAAAAGTTATATCTTACTTAACAGATTATTCTGATTTATTCGAAAAATCTAATTTTTCAGTGTCCGCCAATCACAAACGAATTAAAGCAAAGGTTAAAAAATGTGTGGGATGTTAGCATCTATGGGCTGAAATCGAACGTTTGCATCTATGGGCTTTTGTAGTTGTAGACGACAAAAACGTGGACTAGAAAATTTAGTATTAAAATATATTTCAACTAATCGTCATATCAAATTGAAAGATTGTAAATTTTTCATGTTTGAATATTTTAATGCTTATATCTCAAAAACTAAAAGAACTAGCTTTAATCACTAAGCAAGATTTTATAGCTCTTTTAAATCCTTACAGCTGTATGTAATTGAATTTTGAATCGAGCTCTGTATTTTTGAAAAAAAAAACTTTTACAATTATCTATCCGAACGATGTTTCGAGTTTTCTTTTTTCATTTATCATACTTTCACTTGAAATATCTTCGAAACTATAAAAGATAGATATAAACACTAAGCAACAAATATTTGTATGAGGACATTTAGTTTCTAAATCTATATTTACTTTTAAAAAAAGCTGTTATAGTTTTCGAATAATGGTCCTGTCAAGTTGAAGAAATATGAAAATTTAGTTGGTAATGCTTATATCTTAAACTAAAAGTAATAACTATAAATAATAAGCAAGAATTTGTAACTCTTTGAGATACAAAGTGAGATCTATAGGTGTATATAATCAGATTTTAACTGGTAATTTTTTTTGATATTACAAAAGTTCTGTTTTATTTTGCAAAATAGTATTCAGGTAAAACTATTTCAGTTCCATCGAACTGGAGCCACTGCCGAATTTTTTATTTTTGAACTATTTACTCTTGCATCAAATTACAAATCAACATCTCATAGGGAAAAGCTGTTTTTAATCGGCATATATTTCGACAATTTTTGTGTTTAACAACTCCTTTCCGGTCAAATAAATTTTTTCATTCATTTTTGTCAAACTATTGATCTCTGTACCATTGATCTCTGTATTTCAATTGTCTATTTTATTTAAAAGTCTGATTTTCTTACATATTTATTAAATCGAACGTTTTGGTGAGCATCACCCTTTATATTTACAAATATTGGAAAACTGTAGAACTTTATTCCCTTTTAATTAAACTTTGCACAAAATTAGAGGTCACTATTATTAAAAAACACGTTTTGTAATCCATTCATATTTAGAACGTGTTTTGTGAAGCACTTCCACAAATTACAGTTTTTTTAAAATCTTTCTTTTTTCTATTTTGTTTCCATACAACTGTTGAACCCTGTTGAGACCCAGGCCGTCCGACCTACCAGGAAGGTGTAAGGTAACTGTTGGGACGGCCGGACTGTTAGTATCAAATTTCAATTTTTTATTTTATTTCAAAGACTGCGTTTTCAGCAAATCAAACATTTATGTGTATGGCAGCCCTAAAATTACAAATATTGAAAAATAAAATTTTCCACCTTCCTGCCTAATGCATTAATTTCAATGTCTCTATCTCACCGGAAGGGGGGAGGGGTACGTTTTCCCATCATTTCACGTTTTGGGCGTTTTGCGTTTTGCTGTGGGTTTCAATTGAATCATTCAAATGAGCCTTCAAATGAACCATTTTCGCAACATTCGATTCTTACAAAGGATTTTATCAAACGATTGAATTGGTGCAAATCAGTTGAACCGTGTCCCAGGTCTAAAGTCTCTATTCGAAAGAAGGCGTTTCTCGTCTATTTTGCAAATCGAACAGTTTGGTGTACGACACCACTAAATAACAAATACTTGAAAAACAAAAATATCCACCTTCTTCCCATTGAATTAATTTTGCACTAATTTTAAAGTGTCATCACATCACAAAGAACGTTCTTCTGTAAATTCAGGTTTCGAATATTTCGTGTGGAAAACTACCCCTTCATAAAAACATTTTAGGAAAAAGAAATTAAGGCAGAATCTCTGGAGGCATCTAAAGGAAATTCATGGAGCGTCCTCAGCAAAAACATTTCTGTCATTCCAGAGACTCCTTTACGAGAAGCAGTTACCAGGGTTCAGACTTCTGACTGGTCATGACCGTCTCACAGCTCATCTCCATCGAACTGGACTTGCTGCTTCCTCGGATTGTATTTTATGTGACCTAGTGTACAGCCTATATTTGGAAAACATTTTGACGAGTGCCGTGCACTACTGATTTTTAACTCAATCATTGAGAAATACTGGAGAGCACGCTGTCTAATGGCCTAGCGGCCAAACGACCGGCATTTGTAAACAACAACATAAATATTTTAGGAACATTGGATCTCTCCTAAGTGTCTTACAACGTGAACCGGTTAAGCCGTGTATCAAATTTGAAATCCCTATTTTACTTATAAGAAAGATTTTATTTTTCTGCAAATAGAAACATCTTAATCGACTACATCCTTAAGGTAGCAAGTATTGGAAAACTGAAATTTTGCGTTTCCTTTCAAACAATATACCCTTATACCCTTATACCAAAGTATGTACCTCATCGCGGTATATATTTCTCTATCACTTTACATTTCAAATGCTTTGGTGTGAAACACATCTCAAACACACTTTTACGGAAAATTCAATTATTCTAATTTGGCTTATCGAACTATTTATCAGTAGATTGAATCTGAAATCAACTTAAAATAAACCATTTCTCGTTTATTTGGCATATAAAACATTTTTGTGTGCGCTACCCCTAAAGTAAAATATATAAGAAAACTGAAACTGTACTCTTTCTCAAATTCAAACTAATAATAAACAAATTTAGAGAATTTGATTATTTTAGTTTTTCTACAAAAAATGATAACCACAACTTGAAATTATAACCACAGTATTTCGAAAACTAAGAACCTCAACCGAAAACCAATGATAAACAATTGGAGGGCATCCAAACGACTAAAACTACTTGTAAACTGTTCCAAGCTTTCAGTGTTCGCTCCGATTTCAGTCGGATACCCCGATAGTTTTCACGCCAAAATATCAAATTATTTCACTAACTTCCTGTCAGTATTTCTTGAATTTAATACTTTCTTCCATCTCTTGAATTTAATACTTTCCTGAATGTAATACTTTATCTCTCGAATTTAATACTTTCCATCCCTTGATTTCCATCTTTGAAACTATTAAGTCTCTTCACACCATATCAATCATACAAAAATCTGATGTGGGCAACACATGACTTTCCTTATATAACGCAATGAATTTACTACTTTTGCAGTTAAAAAAAATGTTATTATTATAGTAGATACTTTCTTCAATGAGTCGTCATTTTCATTCATTTAGCGTCATTTTTATCCATTTGGCGAAATTTTTGTTAATTTAGCAACAATAAAAAATGTCGCCAAGTTGGCGACATTCCGCCAAATTAGTAGCCAAAATCTCGCCAAGCGTTATGGACGGAGAAATAAGTTATTCTTACAGCAGATAAATGACTATTGGCGTTCAAATACAAAAGTATTACTCAAAGAATCATTTTCCATGAATGGAACGAGCTAGAACCACGAGAATGATGTCACCCCATTTATCGCATGGTATTACATATAAAAAGTGAACATGTTTCTCAATAGGATTTTTTTTTTTCATTTTATATGACGTTTTGATAATTTTTTTGAAAAATGTACAATATCTCGAGAACGGTTCATGTTAGCGTGCTAAAATGTATGTCAATCGTTTTCTAATGAAAAATTACATAAGAAATGTCTATTTGCGTAACTTTATTGGCGGTTTTGATTTTTTGACGATTTTTTCAAAATTTCATTCAAAAATTCAGGGGGGGGGGGGGGTTCTGAACATTCGATTGCGTATAAAATCTAGGCTTCCAGTGTTTACGGATTGTGATTTTTGTACCAAATTTTGTTCAAATCGGTCCATTCGTTCGTCAATTATCGTCTCCACAGACTCACTGACACACACACGCACACATACTTTCACACACACACAGAGAGAGAGAGAGGCATCACTTCAAAAATGTTTGATGCGTGATCAGGGATGCTTGAAACGTGCTCTCCCGTCGAAAACTCGAATTCGAATTTTCGACCCCGTCACAATACTTTCCTTATACATTATGTATATAATTTTTACTTTCCTTATATACAAAATCTGATGTGTGCAACACATGACTTTCCTTATATAATGCAATGAATTTACTACATTTATAGTAAAAAGAAATAGATTATTTTTATAGTAATTATTTATATTCTTTCTAAGATATTGAATTTTCTTCAATAAGTCGTCATTTTCATTGATTTAGCGTCATTTTTATCCATTTGGCGAGATTTTTGTCAATTTAGCAACAATTTAAAATGTCGCCAAGCTGGCGACATTCCACCAAATTCGTCGCAAAAATCTCGCCAAGCGTTATGGACGGAGAAATAAGATTTTCTTACAGCAAATAAATGACTATTGGCGTTCAAATACAAAAGTATTACTCAAAGTATCTTCTTTCATGAATGGAACGAGCTAGATCCACGAGAATGATGTCACCCAATTTATCGCATGGTATTACATATGAAAAGTGAACATGTTTCTCAATAGGAAATATTTTTTTTTATTTTATAAGACTTTTTGATAATTTTTTTGAAAAATGTGCAATATCTCGAGAACGGTTTATGTTAGCGTGCTAAAATGTATGCTAATCGTTTTCTAATAAAAAATTACATAAGAAATGTCTATTTCCGTAACTTTATTAACGGTTTTGATTCTTTGACGATTTTTTCAAAATTTTACTCGAAAATTTAGGGGGGTTCTGAACATTCGATTGAGTATAAAAACAATAGGCTTCCAGTGTTTACGGATTGTGATTTTTGTACCAAATTTCGTTCGAATTGGTCCATTCGTTCGTCAGTTATCGTCTCCACAGACTCACTGACACACACACACACATATTTTTACAGACACACACAGACATCACTTCAAAAATGATCGATTCGTGATCAGGAATGCTTAAAACGTGCTCTCCCGTCGAAAACTCGAATTCGAATTTTCGACCCCGTCACAATACTTTCCTTATACATTATGTATATAAGGAAAGTAATAAATAGCTTTAGAATGCAAGTTAACTTCACTTCATTAATTTCTTTGAATGAAAACAAAATATCTCGTGCTTGTGCACGAACACTTCAAATTAAGCTGCAACACTAGTGGCATTTTTAATGTTACAGCTTTATTTCCTATTGGAAAGCTTTAACAGGTTAAATTATTAAAATATTGAAATTATTATCACTATAATTTAAATACTAAGAACACGATACAAAATTAGATGATGTACGTCCTTGTAGGGCTTTAAAAGGACAATAAATTAGTTGCTTACTGTTCGTAACTAACACTTCTGGTTTCCTTGATTTAAACATTACAAACTTTAAAAATGGTAAATTTCCAATCTTCTTCTAATTGACAAGACGATATCTCGAAAACTGTTGTAAAGAGCCTTACTGACCCAATCGGAAATCGAACCATGGACCTTTGTACTGGCCAGCAAGCACTCTACTGTTGAGCTACAGGGACAAAATTGCAAACTCTTATCGTTGAAGTGGACTTTCCATTCTCCACCCTCTAATGTTTGACTGGCGTACAATTGTCAGTCGAATTGACCACCTTCTGCTATTTTTACCCCAGGCTAGCCTTCTGCTGCTATTTTTAACCCAGGTTAACCTCCTGTTATTTTTATCCTCTAAGTTAGCTTTGGCGTACAACTGCTAATCGTATTGACCACCTTCTGCTAGTTTTACCCCAGGTTGGCCACCTGTTATTTTAATCCTCTAGGTTAGCTTTGGCTTACCCCAGGATAGGCTCCTGCTGCTATATTTTATCCTCTAGATTAGCTTCTTGCATGGTCGTTGACCTCCTGATTTTGAAATCCTTATCTGGATTTCACTGAATCAATGCTAGTCGTGCTAAAGTTACATTCAGACCTCCGACATCTTTGCACTAGCCTACAGGGTTGATTTGTTTGGGAATCATTATAAAGAACTTTGCTGCCCCAACCCGGCATCGAATAACGGATCTTTGTACTCGGCAACCGACTCTCTGCCGTTCAACTACCGGGGTGGAATCGTAAGCTCGTATCGCCGAAGTGGACTTTGCGATATGTAAAAGCTTTCTAAAACATGATAATCTAAAAACTGGATTGCCTACTGAATATTTTTGCATTTATTGTTTGCATCTATATTTTATAGTTTAGAAGATATTTACAGTGAAATAAGCAAAGTGAAGTAAAAAGTCGTTTGGACAAATACCCTTATATATATTAAGAAATATATTAAAAATATTAAAATTATTTTTGAATATTCATAAATAGTGATGTATTTCGGGCAAAACAAGTTAAAAATTGTTAGTTAAAAATTCTTTTCATCTATTAGGTTTGGAGGTATAGGCGTTCAAAGTCTTTACATTTTTCGTAATGTTCCAATTGCAGACATGGATACGTCAACCATAGATGTTACTCATACAAAATAACATGGAATCTAACTTACCTTAGTTTTCTTTACATAGTTGGACTTGTAACAATCTCTCGCCAATCCAAAATCGCATATTTTGACCACATTACCTTTGGCTAAGAGAACATTTCTTGCTGCAAGATCTCTGTGTATCAACTGAAATACATAAATTGGAATATTTTTTATCTTACTATTTAAAACCAGTCCCATATTTATGCATGTATGTATGTACGTATGTATATAAACGCTATTCAGGAGCCCCTCCCTATTCAGCCTAGAAGTTCGAGATTAACTTTTTTTCTAAACGTCCATAGCTAACGAATGGCCCAAAACTTTCGAAAATATAAAAATTAGATAAATTGTTAAATATTTGTAAAAAAAAAACCCTCCAAAATGAGAGCAGAAAGGGGAAGCGGGAGAAACGCATAGCCTCCCACATATAAAAATAGTTAGAATATTGTTTTTTAAAGCAGACAGACACATTTGGAAGACCTTCTTAAATGTATATTATAAACACCTTGATTTATCTGTCTGTTTATCTATTGATTTCTGAGTAACGCTTGGTGAAATTTTGGTGTCGAAATTGGCAGAATATTGCCAACTTGGTGATTTTTTAAATGCTGCCAAATTGACAAAAATGTCACCAAATTGATAAAGATGTCGCCAAATAGATAAAAATGCAGCGAAATTGGTAAAAATAACGACTAATTAATGAAAATCCAATATCTTGAAAAAATATAAGAATCTACTATAAGAATCACCTATTTCCCAGTCTGTAACGTTTGGCGAAATTCTGGCGACTAATGTTGGCAGCATATCGCCAAATAGGCGAGTCTTTTTAAATGCTGCGAAATTGACGAAAATGTCGCCAAATTGATAATATTAACGCTAAATAAATGAAAATGATGACTGATTGGTGAAAATTCAATATCTTGGAAATTACATAACACACGACTATATGAATAACCCATTTCTCCGCCTGTCCGTAATGCTTAGTGAAAAATTTGCAACTTAGCGACTTTTTTAAGTCGGGAGTCAATGTTTTGCAAATATTTAATTCCGGCATATGACGGAATTAAATATCTTCTACTCTATAATGTTGATAAGTCCATATTTTTTATACAGATTTTTAAAAATCGCAAAAAACACATTCAAATACATAGAAAACAAAGGATCGCGATAGCAGATGAAATGTTTTATCGGAGGAAATGATAATCGGAAAACATTTGTCTCTATAGACAGCAGACGCCAGGGCAGTGGGCGTTAAAATTCTGAAATCTAAATTCGTGAATTTTACAGATAGATATTTGAATTTTTGAATATAAAACTGTAACGTCGTTATAAGCGTTCCCTGAAAAAAAAAAACAGAAAATTTCACAACAAAATACATTGCGCATTTCTTGAAATAACATATATTGAAACTAGCATTTTCATACAAAAAAATGCAAAAATGAAAATTATTCAAGCATACCACAATGTGCACAATGCGCAAACACTATTCATGCAACTCAACGTAAGTCAAAGTGTACGGTGTAAATTTTAATTGCTAGCACAATGCCTCCTCACAGATACGATGGGACAGTTCGACGCCAAGGAATGCATAACATGAGACAGAGATTATAAAATGTCAACTACGAGACGTCGAAGTAAATGTAATTTCAAATTTGTAACGACAAATCTCTTGAAAATTATGGCAACTGTCAAGCTGTCATGTCACTCCGGGGTTCAGACGAGACCTCCTAGCAGATGGGAACCCGTAGATCGTCGGGAATAATTTGTACGCATACAAAATTAGTGTTATCTCGTAATCCGATGAATAGTTCGGGAATTCGTCCCACCCAGTTTGCGTACAAGTGCTGCAACAAATGAACGGACGAGGAAACTTAGTATCCCATTTTGTTCTACCCTCCACAAAAAGTGAATGGACCCGAATTTGAAAAGTTTAAGTCAGATTCCAATTTCATTCTCGTGAGAAAGGGTCTCACTTTTCATCACTTGCCCCGGCAGCGGATCGAAGCCAATCCAATGATTTGCATTCTACCGGAATCTGGAAACCTGCATCTCCTGCTATTTTATTAGCGGTAGTCAAACACCTATCGCAGGAAACAGAACCTTATGCACTATTATTGAGCATTTGCTACACCAATAGAGCTCTGATTCCAGCATGAATAGGCATCAATACCGTTCTAGGGCAAAGTCCCGCAAATAGAACTGGGGTGAAAGCAGACTGTCTTTGACAACCCTCATCGGACCAGCGCCTTTTTTTGTCTCCACTCGGGGCCTGTATGTAGGAGGCAACATGACTAATATTAGAATTTAACCGCCAGCGATTAGCCAGAATCTTTGTGCATGCAAACTTACCGTTTTAGCGAGATCTTACACCGACCGGCATCGGCCGTCACGCACATTCCCCGGACATCGAACCAGCGATGAACAAACTGGCATCAGCCGATACACTAAGTTTATTTAAGAAATCCAGATACCCTTTAAGTTTATTTCGTTTTATTTATTTATTTTATTGTAAGGAACTTATGTTTCTGCCGGTCTTAATGTAGATCGCGAAACGCAAGTAATAGCTAAAATATTCGTGACCATTACTCAGAAAATTTATCTCAAAGTAACTTCTTTTACATAGCAACATACTGTTTCTGGGGGCTTTTTATTGAATAATCTTTCCTAAGCAGTACAATTTTCTAGGATGTTTTAAAAATATGTATGTCGTGTACTTTATATTTTAGAGCATTGATGAAACTATTAAGGTCGTCATCAGAGGCAGAATGCAACTAGAACTTTTCGGCCAAAAAGCGCAAATTTCAGTACCAAATCCTATATCGAAAGCGTACTACTTAAGGGCGTTTTTATCAAAGGGTTGTGAGAGTTGGGGGCGCCAAAGAGACTTATGCTCTTTCTTTAAGTGAATATTTGCCAGAGAAAAATTAACTGGAGTCTGACTAAACTTTCTCATACCAAAAGTCATTTTTTTTTTCAAATTTTACAAAAAAATAATTTAAAAATTAATATTGTGGATCCAAATTATTACAACTATAGCGTGTTATCCCTTAACTTTCACATACCGAAAGTCATTTTTTTTTTTCAAATTTCACAAAAAAAATTGAAAAATTGCTTCGTGAGTCCAAGTGATTACAACTATAGCATGTTACCCTTCACTTTAGGGGGCTTGAAAAATCTTTCGATAGATACTATACTTGATTAATATCCCCCTGAAGGGCTAAGTTATCCCCCACCCCACCCCCAACGAGTGCTAATGACGTCACGAGCAAAAAACTATCGCGGCAGTTTACACAGCAATGATTGAAACTATTAGATGTCGTGATCATTGAGTCATAAACTCTTTTACGCATGATTATGTCAAATTTCGTTCTACGCTGCCATGTTAAAAATATATAAAATTTAGAATGCATTTCGAAGTTTTCGCTCGAATTTAAAAACATTCTACCAAATTCTAAATTTTTTTATAACACAACCGGATATAAAGGTTCGTGAAAATCTATTAATATTTGTGGCTGCTATAATATATATAAGAAATCGACCAAAGACAACGGACCAGAAGACAGATAGACAGGCGGACGTCACTTCCAAAATAGTCACAAAGTGTTCAGGGGGTCTTTAAAGATATATTGGCATAAAGATCTCGAAATCAAAAATGTTCGTGAAAACAATACTTTCTCTTTACTATATTACATAGTATGAGGAAGTAAAGATAATTTTCTGTAGAATGCTTGCGTAATCACAATTTACACGGATATAGCAATCTGTTGTTGGCAGTAGACGGATCAAAGCATAAATTATTTATACAACAGACAGTCAAAAGGCGCGATTTTCGAGACAGGCCTTTCTGTCAAAAAATATTTAGATTTCTGCACAAAACAGCAATTATGTAGAACATAATATAAACAATATTACACAATCACATCGAGCATTTTACCTTTCTATTTGCTAAGTAATCCATTCCTCTGGCGATTTGAAAAGAGAAGCACAGCAAATCAGAAGTCGTTATAAACAAATTCTTGGAATATTCATCATCACAGAAGTCGATTCCGTATCTTACAGATGCTAATATGTTTGAGTTTCTTGAGTCCTGTCCATTTACGTTACTACCGGTAGGATTTGTGATCACTGAAATTCTTGCTTCTGAGTCATTCTCCGCTGGATCGTGGGCGATGTTTGCATAATTAAGAGATTGTTCACTGCAAATGAAGCAAATATCCACAGTAAGAAATTAAGTGCTATATCCTAAACTGCATCCTTAATTATTTTTGCTATATAAATATTCTTGTTTGCAATCTATAATTGTCAGGAGTGTAAGCACTGACGTTCTGTGAAATCTGCGTGAAGTGAAATCTAAAAATGAAGAGATTCTGCTTAACATGAAATCATTTTACTCTTTTGAAAATTTGTATATCCTGTAACGAAATATGTGCGCTACGGTTTTTGATGGAATTATTTTTCTGATTTATGCCATTTCTTTGCACATTCGCAGTATTCAAAATCAGATGCCTTCATTGGATGTCCATTGGGAAATTGCCAAAAGCAACTAATTTAAAAATTTATAAACGTATAAGTTTCATGCTTAATAAGGACTGATATTTTCGACGCATGAACTTTGTGTAATATTAGTGCCAACTAATATTACGTATGCAGAGTTCCCGACTGCTGCGCATGCATAATATTGACTGACATTAGATGCAATGGTATGAGATGAAATGGCTGACATTAGATTCAGTAAAAAATATTTAAGGTAGCAGAAGTTTCAAAACGAACACGCGTATGTAAGTTGTGAATTTAGAAGCTTCCATTTTCAAAATGGAATTTATATACATCAAGGTTCCTACTTCATTGTTATATTTATATACATCAAGGTTACTACCTCATTGTTATATTTTTATGCATCGAGGTTACTACCTCATTGTTATATTTATATACATCAAGGTTACTACCTCATTGTTACATTTAAATACATCAAGGTTACTACTCATTGTTATATAATCAAATTGTCTTACATGTTGGAGAATGAAGGATTAGAAACAGAAGAAATGTGAGTATCCAACTGCCCCGTACGAACATCTAATTGATTTACAAACGTGTCTCTGCGGTTAAACAAAAAGCGGTGAAGATCTCCAAAACAGCAATACTCCATTATAATGTACAGATCACCTAGAAAATAAAATAGAAATGAACACTGACTAGTAAAACCCCCAAAGTTTTCACATAGTAATGACATATACGAAATAATAATGAGTTTATAATTGTGTGCTTTTGTTGGCTTTTAAATAGTATTACCGGCCTTTTTCCTTTAGACATCAACTACTACTACCGCACTTCAATTATTTTTATCTCTGTTGATGCCTCAATCATATTGGTTTAGCAACAACTTGAGAAATTTAAACAGTAAAAAATGCATGTCAGGGGAATTATATTTGTAAATAATGTAAACAGCTGGTTTTTGTATATGGCTACATTTCCACAAATAATTTATGGCTAAAAACCCTGTCAAATGTTGACACTGATAATGCCCAGATAGAATGCTGAAAAAATCCTAAAAACTTTAAGGAACATTTTTAAAATGTACCACGAAAATGTAACTATTTATTTTGATAACTGTTCTATAAATTTGCGTCGAATATTAACCTAGATTTAAAGGCTCAATAAACAAGCTTACAGAAGTAATATATAGAATGATAGAATGATTGCATTTGCATGCAGAGACAAAGTTTTTATGCATATGATTTGTGTTCATTCGTCATTATACGGAATTCCATAATTAAGATACAAATTGATATTAAGATACAGTAGTAGTTATAAAAGGGGCGCTCTGCGGCGGATCGGGGAGGCGGCACAGCGCGGCACAGGAGGAGTGACCCTCTTTGGGAGGAGGGTCCCTCTTTGGGAGGATGCCTCTCTGGAGTGTCTTCCCTCTTTGGAGTGTCTTCCCTCTTTTGAGAGGAAGCCCCTCCTTGGAGGGTCTTTAGACCCCCAGGATGCCTCTCTTGAGAGGATCCTCTTAATGCCCCCCTCCCCTCTTTTGGAAGTTTGGTGAGGCGGCACAACACCGGATGCCTCTTTCCTAGTATTGCGAAAGTCTTTCACGGAGTGAGTTTCACTCTTGAGAGGGAATGTCGCAATCAGCGACTGACCTTTGACCTGAGGAAGAAGTTTCAAGGTATGTCGCAATCGAACAATCTGGAAATGACGTGTCGCGCCTTGGAGCTCCTTAGCACACGTCCTCCCTCTCTGCTGGTCAGCGACAGAGTGAAAGATCTTATCAGCAGGATGTAGTTAAAGCGCCCTCTGACGAATTTTGATGAAGTGCTGCCATCTATCGGCATTTTTTTTTTTTTTTCCAAAAGAAATTAATGTTTCACTTGTCAGGAGCTGGATTCGATCTTGGGTCCAACTGATTAGAAGTCGCGCGTCTTACCATCGTGCCAAAGCACCCGTGCTTTATAGGCAGTTAACTTCGAAGTGTACCTTATCAGTGGAAGTTAGATTATTTTTCAAAGTTCATTCGAATAGCGATGCAAGGGTGCGTTTTAAAACAGAATGTTACGGACTGAATATAAATATGTATATTATAACACAATGATTTTTTTTTTAAAACAAATGTATACACAAACTTTAAAAACACGAATGTAATAATTAGCTAAAATTGTATTCAGTGGATTTTTTTTTTTTAAAAAATAAATCAATACGATTTTTATAATAATAACGAAATGATTTCGAATGTTTAAAAACAAATTGATTACGGAGTTCCAATGAACACGCGAAACTTGTGTTCAATGAATACGATTCGACCATTTTAAGTGTTGTGTATCTGAAAACAAATGTATACACAAACTTTAAAAACATGAATGTAATACATAGCTAAAATTGTATTCAATGAACACACAAATTATGTTTTGTGAACAGGATTCGGCCATTCTAAGTGTGTGTGTGATTTTTGAAAAATAAATCTAAAAGTATATAAAAATAATAATGAAAATTAGAACTCACGGAACGACGTCTTCACTACCCGCTGGTCAAACTTCAAATGAGTGATACACTCTCATTACGCTATTAAAAATTAGATATTATCTATAATGAGGTGTTGCCACCTATTTTTTCTAATAATATATTTTAATAGTTGGATACTTCAAGGGTCTGATTTGGTACACGTAATCTGAAATACATCATTTTAATGATATTACGCATTGAATATGATTCGGCCATTTTTAAAATGGTGGATGTAATTGAAATATCGAAGTTTAGAATTTAACAAACTAACGAATTTTCACCCCCAAAAATTTTAGAAGTTTGAAAGTTAGTGTGATAAAATCTCACACAATACTTACTCGTTTTCGAATAGCGATGCAAGGGTGCGTTTTAAAACAGAATGCTACGGACTGAATATAAAATTGCGTATTATAACATTATGATTTTTTTTAAAACAAATGTATACACAAACTTTAAAAACACGAATGTAATAATTAGCTAAAATTGTATTCAGTGGATTTTTTTTTTAAATAAATCAATGCGATTTTTATAATAATAACGAAATGATTTCGAATGTTTAAAAACAAATTGATTACGGAGTTCCAATGAACACGCGAAACTTGTGTTCAATGAATACGATTCGACCATTTTAAGTGTTGTGTATCTGAAAACAAATGTATACACAAACTTTAAAAACATGAATGTAATACATAGCTGAAATTATGTTTTGTGAACAGGATTCGGCCATTCTAAGTGTGTGTGTGATTTTTGAAAAATAAATCTAAAAGTATATAAAAATAATAATGAAAATTAGAACTCACGGAACGACGTCTTCACTACCCGCTGGTCAAACTTCAAATGAGTGATACACTCTCATTACGCTATTAAAAATTAGATATTATCTATAATGAGGTGTTGCCACCTATTTTTTCTAATAATATATTTTAATAGTTGGATACTTCAAGGGTCTGATTTGATACACGTAATCTGAAATACATCATTTTAATGATATTACGCATTGAATATGATTCGCCCATTTTTAAAATGGTGGATGTAATTGAAATATCGAAGTTTAGAATTTAACAAACTAACGAATTTTCACCCCCAAAAATTTTAGCATTCAGTTTAAATAAAACCCAATGAATATGATATCACCATTTTAACATCGTAATTTTACTACCATTATAGAACTTAGAAGTGAGTGTACATTATTTTTTTTCAGGACACCAACACATTTTAAAATCTATTGAATAGGAATAGACCATTTTGCACATACATGTACCTAGATTTCAACACCCGGTATTAAAACCTGCTAAACATGAAACGAGTAAGTATTGTGTGAGATTTTATCACACTAACTTTCAAACTTTTTAAATTTTTAAAAATGTCCGAAATAGTTGTATTTCATCGGTAGACATAAATTGTATGGAACACATTTTTATGAAAAAAACATCTGTTTCGACAGCTTTTAAAAATAGATTTCTACAGTTGTACATTACGGTTCTAGAATTTTCTAAATACGAATCGACTGTTTGAACTACCAATGGTAGTTTTACCAATGCAAATATTTACAGGACAAATATTTCAATGAAACCGAACTTAGTTGAAGCTTCTAAGTTTGAATATTTAGAATCATTTCATATAATTTTTATATTCACATTGAAAATAGTTAACAAATTGGAACTCACGGAGCGACAACTTACTGTCCACACTCCAAATGAGTGATACACTCTTATTACATTATTAAAAATTAGATCTTATCTATAATGATGTCATTATGTTGCCGTATTGCCACCACACAATTATTCTTTCCATATTATGCATTTTTTTTTTTCTTTTTTTTTTCTTTTTAATAACTTGCTACTGTCTTATGCTATCCATTTTTTTTTTAAATTACAACTTAACATTTAGAAGGTATATGGAATATCTGCTTATATGAAAAAAAAAAAAAAAAAAAAAAAAAAGCATTAGAGGTATATTTTACGTCTGAATTCGTCCAAGTGGAAATCCGACGCTTGCAAATCCATGATTGGATCCTTACATTTCAATAGACACCACTAAAATGTGTGGATCTTATTTTGAAAAAGCTGCTCTCAGAAAGAATATGTATATGAATACATATTTTCCATAAATATACCCCCGCAATACACACAACATGCAGGCCAAAGACTCACCCAGATTACATTCCAAATCGGCTCTATAGCTTATCGTACTTATCAGTGTAACAGATACTGACCCAAAGTTCATGTTCGCAAAGCGAGATAATTGCAATGTTATTGTTTTAAACAGATCCCATATTTAAATGAAAAATTTATCAAATTATACAATACATACAAGAGCTGGAAGATCTTAACATTTCAATATTAAAGAATACTCACGAATGGTTTTTTCCCCCATTTAAAATTATCAAATTTTAATGCAATTTGACAAAAATTGCACAATACTTAGTGTATGACTATCAAATAAGAACTAGCCTGTATTGCTACAACAACGTTTAAGATCATTAAACAAGTATATATATATATTTTTTTTAAAGAAGAATAGTATATAACTTAGTGTTTTTAAGGATAGACGATTGTTAACATTGAATTTAAATGAAAGAGTGCCCCTCTGAGACAAGTACAGTACATTGCAATAACATTAAAAAATATGAAAGATATGTAATTAATACCCTAAAAGAAACATGTAATGAGTTTTAATATCTTAATACGAGACATTATTGACATGCACATACAAATGTCACAATTTTATGGCTATAGGTGCTCCATAAGACCCCTCTGCTCTTAATAAATGATCCCATTTGAATGTACATATTTAACAACACACAGAAAATGACAGGACCACAACAAAATTTTTCACCTATTACAGAATAAGTCCCAACTTCGTAGATTTTTAAGAAACTACAGTCGAATTTTCACCGATTCTTAGAGATTGAAACACAACATTGTTTATGAATCTTCATACTTTAGAGAATGGAACATAAATTACCATTTATTTTGAATGAATTCAGAATTTTGACATTGATTATAAATTTATGATTTAAACTCTGTAAAGTGTAAATATCTTTTGTTATGAAACTCACACTGTAGACATTTGATATGATTCGAATAAGTCTATTTTTAATTTTTTTATATTTTATTTTAAAAAGTGAGATTAGTAAACCTGTTACACTTGGATGCATAGATACATAACTCATAACAATATAACATTTCTTAAATGGAACATGCTAAAAAAAAAAAAAAAATTAGCTAATGAGTATAAATAAAGAATCAAATTTGAAAGATAAAAACCATTTAATGAATCTATTATTCATGAAATACATATTAACCATTATCACTTGTACATTTAAACAAATAAGTTAAAATAATTTCCTTATCGCACTTTCATAGTCCTCCGATTTGAATGACTCGAAAAAATTTCTATCATAGCAGTAAAAGACTTCTTCACCACGCAACAAAACTTTCTTAGCAATGTTATTAATGTCAAGATTTAGAAGTACTTGTTCAGACACTCTGTCAAACATTTGTAATGGAGTGCTGTAAAGACATTCATGGTAACTTAAATCTTCGACTTGAGCAACACAGCCAACACATTTGAAAAGTTTTCTTACATGACACATGATGTTGTCATGAATACAAGAGATTAATTGTTCGAATGCAAAATTTTTGTCACAAATAAGTGATGGTAGAAAGGTTATAGTGTTCTTTATTTTTAATATTTGAGCAGGAAGCCACTCTATAAATATACTTTCTCGAAGATGTATACTAATGTTGTTAACACTATTGAGTAAACATGCTATTTGATTTTTATCTAAGGTAATATGACACTGTGTTAAGCAAAATTTTGAATCATATAATTGAATTATTTTCTGCAGATGCAATTTTCCATTGTCATTGAAACAGAACAACTCATTGCGACTGACGAAAGAGGTATCTGCATATAGAATATTGAACGACCACAATTTTTGAGAAAATTCACTCCATGTAGCCGGTGACAGTGTAACACCTTCACGCGTAGGCTGTAATTCATTTCGATCGTTAGAGAGATATTTCCATATATACACTTTTAACTTCCCATGACGAAGTTTCAAATACACATACACATTAGAACCTAAATCCCAACGACGGAGTGCATCTTGCATAAAATCTGAAGAAGTAGATTCAGTCGAAACTGATTCTGCATTGGAAGATAACAGTCCACTATGTGTTAGAGCACAAGAAAGCAGATCTTGAGTTGGGTTTTCAACCTCGGTGAGAACTCGTGAATTGACAACGGTAGATGTATCTGTTGGGGTTTTGGAAGACATGAGATAGGTTTCTAACCAATCCACAGCAAATTTTTGTGAGGGTGAATTAATCACATCTGAGACAATGTCCACAGATTTTGTTTCTTCTAGGGCAGGAACAGTCAACTCCTCACTATTTACACTAGAAATTATTTGCTCGAGTGATGGCATACTTTGAATTTTAGGCATTCTTTTTAGATAGTAACATTCAACTACGACATTCACAGTATAAGATTTATTTTTTTAAAACACTAACATCTTAAAACATTATATTTTTGTCACAGCTATGAGCGAAGCAAACCTATCCACACAACGTCCAAAGTTGAAATGACTTATCAAACAACTTCATAAGTATAATCACGTAACCTAAATCGAGTGTCGTGTGCAAACAGATCACATAAGATATGAAGTGATTAGAACTTATAATTTTTAATGAATCGTACAACATTAGATTGTGGTAAATACAATTGTTATCTACATGAGAAAATTTCTATATTATTTCATTCAGCTTCGAAATCATAGAGTGAAAATATGTACCAAACTTACTTAAAGTTCCGAATTTTAAATCACATTAACATTATATACTTAGAAAAATTTTATATATATTTTTATAACTTTAGGTGATATGTATCACGCGGAATATACAAGAATAACTACCAAAAACACGAAAATAACTAACAGTATGAGGCCTTCACAAGTCGGCATCCAAACTAGAAATGAACGATAAACACACTAATTGCAACAATTAGATGAGAGCTTATCAGTTCTTATCTTATCTAAGATTCCACATAAAATGACGTCATCACTCCAAAGTTCACAAGATGACGTCATTGGTCCAAGGTTCGCAAGATAGTCATTTAGCCTTTTAAAATTAAGAAGTAATTAAAATTTTTTTAATTACTATCGATTTTTAATTACTTCTTAATTTTAAAAGGCTAAATGACTATCTTGCGAACCTTGGACCAATGACGTCATCTTGTGAACTTTGGAGTGATGACGTCATTTTATGTGGAATCTTAGATAAGATAAGAACTGATAAGCTCTCATCTAATTGTTGCAATTAGTGTGTTTATCGTTCATTTCTAGTTTGGATGCCGACTTGTGAAGGCCTCATACTGTTAGTTATTTTCGTGTTTTTGGTAGTTATTCTTGTATATTCCGCGTGATACATATCACCTAAAGTTATAAAAATATATATAAAATTTTTCTAAGTATATAATGTTAATGTGATTTAAAATTCGGAACTTTAAGTAAGTTTGGTACATATTTTCACTCTATGATTTCGAAGCTGAATGAAATAATATAGAAATTTTCTCATGTAGATAACAATTGTATTTACCACAATCTAATGTTGTACGATTCATTAAAAATTATAAGTTCTAATCACTTCATATCTTATGTGATCTGTTTGCACACGACACTCGATTTAGGTTACGTGATTATACTTATGAAGTTGTTTGATAAGTCATTTCAACTTTGGACGTTGTGTGGATAGGTTTGCTTCGCTCATAGCTGTGACAAAAATATAATGTTTTAAGATGTTAGTGTTTTAAAAAAATAAATCTTATACTGTGAATGTCGTAGTTGAATGTTACTATCTAAAAAGAATGCCTAAAATTCAAAGTATGCCATCACTCGAGCAAATAATTTCTAGTGTAAATAGTGAGGAGTTGACTGTTCCTGCCCTAGAAGAAACAAAATCTGTGGACATTGTCTCAGATGTGATTAATTCACCCTCACAAAAATTTGCTGTGGATTGGTTAGAAACCTATCTCATGTCTTCCAAAACCCCAACAGATACATCTACCGTTGTCAATTCACGAGTTCTCACCGAGGTTGAAAACCCAACTCAAGATCTGCTTTCTTGTGCTCTAACACATAGTGGACTGTTATCTTCCAATGCAGAATCAGTTTCGACTGAATCTACTTCTTCAGATTTTATGCAAGATGCACTCCGTCGTTGGGATTTAGGTTCTAATGTGTATGTGTATTTGAAACTTCGTCATGGGAAGTTAAAAGTGTATATATGGAAATATCTCTCTAACGATCGAAATGAATTACAGCCTACGCGTGAAGGTGTTACACTGTCACCGGCTACATGGAGTGAATTTTCTCAAAAATTGTGGTCGTTCAATATTCTATATGCAGATACCTCTTTCGTCAGTCGCAATGAGTTGTTCTGTTTCAATGACAATGGAAAATTGCATCTGCAGAAAATAATTCAATTATATGATTCAAAATTTTGCTTAACACAGTGTCATATTACCTTAGATAAAAATCAAATAGCATGTTTACTCAATAGTGTTAACAACATTAGTATACATCTTCGAGAAAGTATATTTATAGAGTGGCTTCCTGCTCAAATATTAAAAATAAAGAACACTATAACCTTTCTACCATCACTTATTTGTGACAAAAATTTTGCATTCGAACAATTAATCTCTTGTATTCATGACAACATCATGTGTCATGTAAGAAAACTTTTCAAATGTGTTGGCTGTGTTGCTCAAGTCGAAGATTTAAGTTACCATGAATGTCTTTACAGCACTCCATTACAAATGTTTGACAGAGTGTCTGAACAAGTACTTCTAAATCTTGACATTAATAACATTGCTAAGAAAGTTTTGTTGCGTGGTGAAGAAGTCTTTTACTGCTATGATAGAAATTTTTTCGAGTCATTCAAATCGGAGGACTATGAAAGTGCGATAAGGAAATTATTTTAACTTATTTGTTTAAATGTACAAGTGATAATGGTTAATATGTATTTCATGAATAATAGATTCATTAAATGGTTTTTATCTTTCAAATTTGATTCTTTATTTATACTCATTAGCTAATTTTTTTTTTTTTTTTAGCATGTTCCATTTAAGAAATGTTATATTGTTATGAGTTATGTATCTATGCATCCAAGTGTAACAGGTTTACTAATCTCACTTTTTAAAATAAAATATAAAAAAATTAAAAATAGACTTATTCGAATCATATCAAATGTCTACAGTGTGAGTTTCATAACAAAAGATATTTACACTTTACAGAGTTTAAATCATAAATTTATAATCAATGTCAAAATTCTGAATTCATTCAAAATAAATGGTAATTTATGTTCCATTCTCTAAAGTATGAAGATTCATAAACAATGTTGTGTTTCAATCTCTAAGAATCGGTGAAAATTCGACTGTAGTTTCTTAAAAATCTACGAAGTTGGGACTTATTCTGTAATAGGTGAAAAATTTTGTTGTGGTCCTGTCATTTTCTGTGTGTTGTTAAATATGTACATTCAAATGGGATCATTTATTAAGAGCAGAGGGGTCTTATGGAGCACCTATAGCCATAAAATTGTGACATTTGTATGTGCATGTCAATAATGTCTCGTATTAAGATATTAAAACTCATTACATGTTTCTTTTAGGGTATTAATTACATATCTTTCATATTTTTTAATGTTATTGCAATGTACTGTACTTGTCTCAGAGGGGCACTCTTTCATTTAAATTCAATGTTAACAATCGTCTATCCTTAAAAACACTAAGTTATATACTATTCTTCTTTAAAAAAAATATATATATATACTTGTTTAATGATCTTAAACGTTGTTGTAGCAATACAGGCTAGTTCTTATTTGATAGTCATACACTAAGTATTGTGCAATTTTTGTCAAATTGCATTAAAATTTGATAATTTTAAATGGGGGAAAAAACCATTCGTGAGTATTCTTTAATATTGAAATGTTAAGATCTTCCAGCTCTTGTATGTATTGTATAATTTGATAAATTTTTCATTTAAATATGGGATCTGTTTAAAACAATAACATTGCAATTATCTCGCTTTGCGAACATGAACTTTGGGTCAGTATCTGTTACACTGATAAGTACGATAAGCTATAGAGCCGATTTGGAATGTAATCTGGGTGAGTCTTTGGCCTGCATGTTGTGTGTATTGCGGGGGTATATTTATGGAAAATATGTATTCATATACATATTCTTTCTGAGAGCAGCTTTTTCAAAATAAGATCCACACATTTTAGTGGTGTCTATTGAAATGTAAGGATCCAATCATGGATTTGCAAGCGTCGGATTTCCACTTGGACGAATTCAGACGTAAAATATACCTCTAATGCTTTTTTTTTTTTTTTTTTTTTTTCATATAAGCAGATATTCCATATACCTTCTAAATGTTAAGTTGTAATTTAAAAAAAAAATGGATAGCATAAGACAGTAGCAAGTTATTAAAAAGAAAAAAAAAAGAAAAAAAAAATGCATAATATGGAAAGAATAATTGTGTGGTGGCAATACGGCAACATAATGACATCATTATAGATAAGATCTAATTTTTAATAATGTAATAAGAGTGTATCACTCATTTGGAGTGTGGACAGTAAGTTGTCGCTCCGTGAGTTCCAATTTGTTAACTATTTTCAATGTGAATATAAAAATTATATGAAATGATTCTAAATATTCAAACTTAGAAGCTTCAACTAAGTTCGGTTTCATTGAAATATTTGTCCTGTAAATATTTGCATTGGTAAAACTACCATTGGTAGTTCAAACAGTCGATTCGTATTTAGAAAATTCTAGAACCGTAATGTACAACTGTAGAAATCTATTTTTAAAAGCTGTCGAAACAGATGTTTTTTTCATAAAAATGTGTTCCATACAATTTATGTCTACCGATGAAATACAACTATTTCGGACATTTTTAAAAATTTAAAAAGTTTGAAAGTTAGTGTGATAAAATCTCACACAATACTTACTCGTTTCATGTTTAGCAGGTTTTAATACCGGGTGTTGAAATCTAGGTACATGTATGTGCAAAATGGTCTATTCCTATTCAATAGATTTTAAAATGTGTTGGTGTCCTGAAAAAAAATAATGTACACTCACTTCTAAGTTCTATAATGGTAGTAAAATTACGATGTTAAAATGGTGATATCATATTCATTGGGTTTTATTTAAACTGAATGCTAAAATTTTTGGGGGTGAAAATTCGTTAGTTTGTTAAATTCTAAACTTCGATATTTCAATTACATCCACCATTTTAAAAATGGCCGAATCATATTCAATGCGTAATATCATTAAAATGATGTATTTCAGATTACGTGTATCAAATCAGACCCTTGAAGTATCCAACTATTAAAATATATTATTAGAAAAAATAGGTGGCAACACCTCATTATAGATAATATCTAATTTTTAATAGCGTAATGAGAGTGTATCACTCATTTGAAGTTTGACCAGCGGGTAGTGAAGACGTCGTTCCGTGAGTTCTAATTTTCATTATTATTTTTATATACTTTTAGATTTATTTTTCAAAAATCACACACACACTTAGAATGGCCGAATCCTGTTCACAAAACATAATTTCAGCTATGTATTACATTCATGTTTTTAAAGTTTGTGTATACATTTGTTTTCAGATACACAACACTTAAAATGGTCGAATCGTATTCATTGAACACAAGTTTCGCGTGTTCATTGGAACTCCGTAATCAATTTGTTTTTAAACATTCGAAATCATTTCGTTATTATTATAAAAATCGCATTGATTTATTTAAAAAAAAAATCCACTGAATACAATTTTAGCTAATTATTACATTCGTGTTTTTAAAGTTTGTGTATACATTTGTTTTAAAAAAAATCATAATGTTATAATACGCAATTTTATATTCAGTCCGTAGCATCATTCTGTTTTAAAACGCACCCTTGCATCGCTATTCGAAAACGAGTAAGTATTGTGTGAGATTTTATCACACTAACTTTCAAACTTCTAAAATTTTTGGGGGTGAAAATTCGTTAGTTTGTTAAATTCTAAACTTCGATATTTCAATTACATCCACCATTTTAAAAATGGCCGAATCATATTCAATGCGTAATATCATTAAAATGATGTATTTCAGATTACGTGTACCAAATCAGACCCTTGAAGTATCCAACTATTAAAATATATTATTAGAAAAAATAGGTGGCAACACCTCATTATAGATAATATCTAATTTTTAATAGCGTAATGAGAGTGTATCACTCATTTGAAGTTTGACCAGCGGGTAGTGAAGACGTCGTTCCGTGAGTTCTAATTTTCATTATTATTTTTATATACTTTTAGATTTATTTTTCAAAAATCACACACACACTTAGAATGGCCGAATCCTGTTCACAAAACATAATTTGTGTGTTCATTGAATACAATTTTAGCTATGTATTACATTCATGTTTTTAAAGTTTGTGTATACATTTGTTTTCAGATACACAACACTTAAAATGGTCGAATCGTATTCATTGAACACAAGTTTCGCGTGTTCATTGGAACTCCGTAATCAATTTGTTTTTAAACATTCGAAATCATTTCGTTATTATTATAAAAATCGTATTGATTTATTTTTTAAAAAAAAAAAATCCACTGAATACAATTTTAGCTAATTATTACATTCGTGTTTTTAAAGTTTGTGTATACATTTGTTTTAAAAAAAAAATCATTGTGTTATAATATACATATTTATATTCAGTCCGTAACATTCTGTTTTAAAACGCACCCTTGCATCGCTATTCGAATGAACTTTGAAAAATAATCTAACTTCCACTGATAAGGTACACTTCGAAGTTAACTGCCTATAAAGCACGGGTGCTTTGGCACGATGGTAAGACGCGCGACTTCTAATCAGTTGGACCCAAGATCGAATCCAGCTCCTGACAAGTGAAACATTAATTTCTTTTGGAAAAAAAAAAAAAAAATGCCGATAGATGGCAGCACTTCATCAAAATTCGTCAGAGGGCGCTTTAACTACATCCTGCTGATAAGATCTTTCACTCTGTCGCTGACCAGCAGAGAGGGAGGACGTGTGCTAAGGAGCTCCAAGGCGCGACACGTCATTTCCAGATTGTTCGATTGCGACATACCTTGAAACTTCTTCCTCAGGTCAAAGGTCAGTCGCTGATTGCGACATTCCCTCTCAAGAGTGAAACTCACTCCGTGAAAGACTTTCGCAATACTAGGAAAGAGGCATCCGGTGTTGTGCCGCCTCACCAAACTTCCAAAAGAGGGGAGGGGGGCATTAAGAGGATCCTCTCAAGAGAGGCATCCTGGGGGTCTAAAGACCCTCCAAGGAGGGGCTTCCTCTCAAAAGAGGGAAGACACTCCAAAGAGGGAAGACACTCCAGAGAGGCATCCTCCCAAAGAGGGACCCTCCTCCCAAAGAGGGTCACTCCTCCTGTGCCGCGCTGTGCCGCCTCCCCGATCCGCCGCAGAGCGCCCCTTTTATAACTACTTACAGTTGCTTGAAATAAATATTGTTGCTGTTGAGACCCAGACCGTCTGACCTACCAGAAAGGTGTAAGGCACCTGTTTGGACGGCCGGGAAGTGCCACCCAATTTAGACTGAAACCCAGTGGGGGAGGCATCCACAGGGACTGTACCCTCCTTCCCCTACCACCAACCTCTCGGAAGGACTTACGGACCCACATGTTTAACGTGATCGTACTCCGCATGAACACGGCGGCAGTTGTGGCAGCGTGCAAATCCACAGCGCAAACCACCGGGTTACCGCGCCCGAAATGTGCCAACAGCACGCGGTGTTCCCAGGTGGTCACCCACTCAAGTACTAACCGCGCCCGATGCTGCTTGACTTCGGTGATCCAACGAGAACCGGTGTTTTCAGCACGGTACGGAATAAATATTGTGTACCAGTCACTTGTATAGTCACATTTAAAACACTGGGAAATTCCATGACTTTAAACACGAAACAATCAGATATTCGACATCTGAGTTAAACTATATACGTTTAAAAAAATTTATTTTTCTGTATTAAAGTGCTATAAAACTATGTAAAGTGCACAAAAATCACAATAATTCGCTCAAATTGCTTCAGTTGTTTTTTAACTTATGAAGGATCCCTGACTTTGACAAAATCTCGTTTTACAGCCAAATTATACAAAACCTTTTTTGCAGATATCCTTTTTGCTCTCACATCTGAACAATATACCGCAATATGCCCTAGGAGGACGGAATACATGTCTTCTATCTTCCTAGAATATAGCACTCAAATTGGGTAAATCTGCTTCAGAGGATTTTAAGCTAACGAAGAGCTAACGGTTTTCAATTTTTTAGTAAACTGGTTTCTTTTACTGAATTTCATTTCTCTGCGTTCCTATCTACATAATGCACTCGTCAAAATAGAAAGTGCAACAATATGAAAAAATGTGCGTAACCATATGCAAACCACAGTACCGGTAGAATAGAGTGTAATATACAAATGATAAGTTTTCGTATGTTGAGACCCAGACCGTCTGACCTACCAGAAAGGTGCAAGGTAACTGTTTGGACGGCCGGGAAGTGCCACCCAATTTAGACCGAAACCCAGTGGGGGAGGCATCCACAAGGACCGTACCCTCCTTTCCCTACCACCAACCTCTCGGAAGGACTTACGGATGTATCGGGTCACGTGATACTCAGTTTCTGGTGATAAACACCAGTAGACGGCTCGTCTCGAAAATGCTATCAGCGACTACTTGCAGCAGCCGAATTTTCGAAAAAGTGAAGAGGCGATGCCTAAAAGACGTCAACGCGCTGTATATGAGATAGTATCATGAAGCTGCGTGAGGTGGGTTTATCGATGCGTGCAACTGACACGCGTGTTAGGCATGATGTGAGTACCAACCAGCAATGTGTGACACGATGGACGCATGAACATTCAGAAAACACTCTAAAGAGGGAGTGGATCGAACAAGCGCACAGACTTGCAGATTCGCCGAAAAGCCTATCGAGACACGTTTGCAATGGCAAGTGACATCCGAAACAGTCTGACTATCAGCAGTTGCACCTGCGTGCACCCAAACCATTCTCAAGAGGTAGCATGAAGTACAGCTGTGCGCACGGCGGCCAGCCACTGGGGTGCCATTAAGCGCTCGACACAGGGATGTACGTCTAGCGTGGTGTCGTCATCATGGCAACTGGATCAATAAATGGCATCGGGTATTTACAGATGAATTTCGCTTTTGCCTGTGGAAGAATGACAGCCTTGGACGAGTGTGGCGGCTTCCCGGAGAACGTCATTTTCCAGCCCATATAACCGAGCTTCACACCGGTCTCACACCGCGCATCATGGTTTGGGGGCGGTATTCGATCAGCGAACAGCTCTGATGCACACTGTAGGTAATCTGACAGGGGATCGGAGCGTTACACAGTCTGTGATGCCTGTGGTTCTGCCACTGGTGCAAGCCGTCCCCGGCACGGTGTTCTAACAAGAGAATGCCACACCGAACACAGCATTCTTTCTGGTAGGTCGGACGGTCTGGGTCTCAGCAACAACACCGAACACAGCATGGCGAACTCTCAATAGCCTGAATGGAATTCATATTACCTGGCTGGCAGCCTCGCAAGATCTCTCTATAATTGATCTCGTGTGGGTCCTCTTCGGACATTAAGTGCACCGGACACCACTGGTGCATACCGTAGATGAACTGCGTGCGCAGTGGACGCTGCTTAGCAAGGATGACCTCAGACTTATAGCCTCATCAATAGTATGCCTCGCTATTTAGCGGCCTGTATAGCTGACCGTAGGGGACACATTCTTTACTGAATAGACATATTTCTTTTGCATATATTTTTATCCTTTTAATCATTTTGCAGATGACTCTCTCTTCTACCAGTACTGTGATATGCATACAGTTACGTGCATTTCTTCATGGTTTTGCAGTTTCAGTTTTGACGAGTGTATATGAAACTTACAACTCAAATTTGCTCCCATCGCTTCATGTAAAATATACATTTTTGCATCTAATTTTACTTCTTATTTTACTTTCCTTACCATACATGGAAATGTATCGGGAACAAATTGAAGTCGCGTGGAAAATTGCAACTCGAGTTTTCGACGGATCTACACCTTTAGAGCATTCGACATGTTTAGAAGACGAAAAAACTGTTTTTAGCGTGACATCTGTGTGTGTGTGTATCTTAGTGTGTGTGTGTATCTTAGTGTGTGTGTGTATCTTAGTGTATGTGTGTATCTTAGTGTGTGTGTGTATCTTAGTGTGTGTCTGGTGTCGGTCTGTGCAATGTTTATTCACTCTAGCTAAAATATGAATTAGACAAATTTCACAAAATGTGGTAGATAGATCACTTGTGGGTTACTCTGGTTTTAGTTAGATTTTGGTACAATTCTGGAAAAAGAGAACCTGATTTTTTTGCATTATGACACTTAAAAAATGTATGTATTCACTCTAGCTGAAAAACTACTTGTTCAAATTTCACAAAATTTGGTAGATGAATCACCTGTGCTGTGGGATATTTTGGTACCGATAAGATTTCTGGTATGACTCTGAAAGAAAGAACCTGTCTTTTTTGCGGAATGGCCCTCAAAAATTGTCAAACTCTAAATTAAGAAACTATGCCTGCTCAAATGTATCAATTAAATTCTTGTTCTGCACGCAATTTTTAACGACGAAAGAAATAACACTAACCCCATGATTCTAGAATTATTCGTGTTTGGTATATTTTAGTGGTTTCGTCCACGTTATGTACTGCCGAAATCAGATTTTTGTAGCTACGTCTCTTAAATTTATTGACAATAAAGAGTTTGAATTACGCTAACTATAATTATTATTGTGTTATCAATTCTACTCACGCTTCTCTTACATTAACCTCTTACGGAAAAGTGACTTCAATTATTTTGTTTTAAGAGCACTTTTCCTATTTTCCAATTCAAATATAAATATATGTAAGGCCTTTAAATATAATGCGCCAAAAGATTGTAAAATATTTAACAACAGTAATGTATCTAAATTGATTTTAGATAACCCTGCAGATAATTATTATAATTGTAATTCAAAGCATTACTAGATCACATTGATTCAAATGCTGGAAAAATAAAAAAAAATGTTTATGTCTGGTACTATGATGTTAAAAGCTAAGCAAATATGATGTATTGTCTTGAAAATTGCAATGATGAAAATATGTTAAATCAATGAATAAAGAATTATGTTAAAACTTAACATGGAAATAAATATGCTGTGATTTGAAAAAAAGTGTCATCTTATTAAAGGTATCAGTTAGATTTATAAGTATGTAAAAGTTACAAGTGAATGTGAGCATATCAAATGAAGTGTGTGAGCATATCAAATAATAATTCTAAAGTAATCAAACTTTAAATTTTGCTTGATTTTAAAGCTCGAGTTGATATGATAATGAGTACATAACTTATATACAGAATAGTGCATAATATGTGTTTACAAACTTTTGGTGTTCGCAAAAAGATTTTGTTTGGACTTCAGTTCTCTGGCGAACTTGCTTCAAGGAAAAATGTCAATTACAGAGTTGGCAGTGATTCGAACTTTAATCGAACTTTAATCGGTTCTTGTTCTGCACGCAATTTTTAACGACGAAAGAAATAACACTAACCCCGACGAAAGAAATAACACTAATTTTTTTTGTTCTTTGTCCGCGAGACATGTGTGAGACACACCAGTTTATTGTGAGACAGCTTTATGTACGTTATTTATTGTGTCTGAAACGTCAGACAATACCGTCAGTCTTAATGACGCCAGATTTTACATCACGCTGACCTAAAGGTCAGAAGAAAACCATACATTTAGGGTCATCAAAAAAGGTGGGCCGAAGGACTTACTTAAGGATAATGTGAAACAACGACATTGGATAAAAAGTTCACCAATTGAGAAGACGCTTGTACCTTCGCCCTGAAGGCTACCAACAAGAACCAAGGAGGAGTTGAGATCCAGACCGTCCGACCTACCAGAAAGGTGTAAGGTAACAGTTTGGATGGCCTGGAAGTTCCACCCAATTTAGACAGGACCCAGTGGTGGAGGCATCCACAGGGATCATACCCTCCTTCCCCTAGCACCAACCTCTCGGAAGGACTTACGGACCCACATGCTTAACGTAATCGTGCTCCGCGTGAACACGGCGGCAGTTATGGCAAAGGCGGAAATCAAACCCGTGCCTACCGAGTGCAATTCCCACGCACTAACCACAAGGCTACCGCGCCCTAACCAAGGAAGAGTCGAAACCCCAGACCACCCGACTCGCCCTAGGGCACGAGCAGCAATTTGAGTGGCCGGGAACCAAGGAGGAGTGTCAGATCTCAGGCAAAAGAGCCACACACAAAGGAGTCGAAAAGTTAGAAAAGTCCAGAACTACTGAGAGAGGTTGTAGCATGACTTCTACGTGAGAGTTAATATAAAAATTCACGAGGACTTCTGCACGATTCCAGTCCCAGAACTTCTGTTAATTCCAGTAAAATGAGCAACATTAAGTAAGTGCTGGTGACAAAGTCCAAGACAAACTTGAAGGTATGTGTTCCTTATATATTGTGGAAGATCTTAAATACATACTAGGCATTTTTAACTAATGGTCTCACATTGTCTCTCTCCGGCGCGAATAAGAGAAATAATTGTTGAAATTGAGTAATTAAGTGATCTATGTTGTTAATAAATGATTTATTGTTAAAGTTAAAATGGTGCAATTAATGAAGTAGTATTATGTTAATTAATTTTCCTTTACAGAACTCGCGCTAAAGATAAAAATTGGAGGGTATCAGCCTCACAATGCATAATTTAATGAGTTTCACTATGTACGAATTTACGACCGTGTTTAGATAATTCAATTTAATATGCTTTTGCATAATTCTCGTAAGATAGTTAAAGCGATATCATTAAATAATCAACGCAACTAAGAATAAATATACTGTAATGTTTTATTCTCAAAGGTGCGGTATTAATGGTAATCAACGCATAAACAACAATAATCTTACTAAATTATAAGTCTAAAAAGCAAACTTTAAGTTCTTCTTTACTTTACTGCACAGATGAAAAGATTCAAATTAATAAAACAACACATTCAAACCATACCTTGTTCGGTAATACTGAAATTCTAAGTTTCTGTGTGCATAACTGTATATTGTATTACAGAAATTATGCACATGGCCCGACATAGAAGAATATAGAAGAATATATATATACCTATAATGACCTAGGAGAGAATACATATATATATATATATATATATATATACTCAACATTAAAATTACTACTGTTATAAACAATATCTCTCATTTTTTTAATGCAAATTATTTAAACAATATACTTTATCGGAATGTATATGAGATTCCATATTAATAATTTCAGTAAGAAATAAAATCCTCCTTACCTTTTGCTACATTCTTTGTCACTGCACCTAACAGGTTTACAATATTTAAATGCTTTCCTATATGAACGAGAATTTTCAGTTCAGCAACCAGAGCTCTCCATTCTTCCTTTTCTGCTGTTTCTAAAATAAGTTATTATTGGAACAAGTTGAGAATCGTACACCAAATTAATGTACGGATAAATGGACTGAAGCAATATATATATATATATATATATATATATATATATATATATATATATATATATATATATATATATATATATATATATATATATATATATATATATAAAGTATAAAAAGAATTTTAAAATTTGAAAAAAGAAGGAAGGCTTAGCGAGAAACTTACTTAATGGCGGTAAGGGGTTGTGACCCTACACCCCAGTTGTCAACAAGCTTATCATAAATGCCGCGGCATTGCACTCCTGGACGCCAGCCCTGGCTGAAGCCAACCCTCGGAGTGGGGGCTGAAGCCAACCTTCAGCCAGGGCTGGCGTCCAGGAGTGCAATGCCGCAGCATTTATGACAAGCTTGTTGACAACTGGGGTGTAGGGTCACAACCCCTTACCGCCATTAAGTAAGCTTCTCGCTAAGCCTTCCTTCTTTTTTCAAATTTTAAAATTCTTTTTATACTTTTTATATTTATTTCGTGTATAGTATTTGTAGCTGCTTTGCGCATATATGCTATAACACTTCAATATCTTTAATAACTTCCATTTTCCATCTTATATATTATATATATATATATATATATATATATATATATATATATTGTTTTACTTATGTAAAACTGGAATAATTGCATTTTGAATCATATTGAATTAATAAACAAAATGAAGTATATATATTTTTTTTATCGGCAGTCTGAAGTTCATTATGAAAAGAGAAAGAAAATACATAAATGTCTTCTGAATATATTGTCATTAATTACGGCTGCTACATTGGTACCTGAGGTTGTAAATTGCAAAAATTCATATTCATAAGGTACATAATATGAATTATTACATGAATTAATACACTTAAATTATTTTATGTAAAGCATTTATATAAGAAGTGGCTTGCTAATACTAAGCCTTAACAAATCCAGATTTAAATTACAAAACCCGCTGATAGGGGCTGTGATGATGGCTGCGAGATAGGGGCTGTACAGAAAAATGTTAAAGCTGACTGCGTGGTAGGCCTTAATTTATTGGTCTCTATAGAGGTTCGCATAATTGTGGTACATAGCAAAATTCTTCTTGCGGCTATTGCAATTACCGACAGTATAATTTTTGTCTCCTATTCCATGCTGATGAGCGCATAAAAAGTGGGAAAGTATTTCATAGATATTGTTAACTGCAATGGTTCTAATTACGGAATAGTTCATATTTCATTTAAATAAAGCATCATTACCCACACAGGGACTGCCTTAGGACGATATATATATATATATATATATATATATATATATATATATATATATATATATATATATATATATATATATATATATATATATATATATATATATATATATATATATATATACAATATATAATATGAAAAAATGAAATTGAAAATGGAATAATACAAAAAGACACATTAGAAGATTCCATAGCGCAATGCTGCTAATATAAATTTTTCAACAAATATTCCTCAAGTACAATCTAAATGAAATATAATATAAAATCCAAGGAATAGTAAGGCGCATTTGCTGCACTATCTAAGCCTCAAAGTACAATATGAAAAAATGAAATTGAAAATGGAATAATACAATTATATGCTTTTATATGTTCTAGTGACTTTAAGATCTTCTTGTGACTTTAAGTATCTTTACATCTGGTTTTTATCATGGGTTTCGTCGATGGACTTATAACGACGTAGCGCATCTGCGAACATCCTTTTTAAACTTTATACATGGTTAGAATATATATTTTAATCATACTTGTTTCATTTTATATGCTTTTATATGTTCTTGTGACTTTAAGGTCTTTATTTCGGGATTCCGTTTTTTCCCCTGGCATACTGTTGATTGTTGTTTCGGGCGTGTAGTGGTTTCTGGGAGTGTTTCCTGGGATTAAAAGCATGCTTAAACCAGGAAAAGAGGTCGCAATGCCCCTTGACCTATCTTCAACACCGTAAACACACAACTTCTATTTGTATTATTCCATTTTCAATTTCATTCTTTCATATTGTACTTTGAGGCTTAGATAGTGCAGCAAATGCGCCTTACTATTCCTTGGATTTTATATTATATTTCATTTAGATTGTACTTGAGGAATATACAATATATAATATATATATATATATATATATATATATGTACAATATATATAATATATATATATATATACAATATATACAATATATATAATATATATATATATATACAATATATATAAAACTGAAATCCTTTACTACCATTGACTCGATCCAAACTTTAGAATTTAAAGATCTTTTTATTAACATCATCATCAAAAATTTATTTTCTGCTATTAAACAACTCTTCGATCAATTCAAATTAAATACTCTTACTAAATATGACTCGTCTACCTTTAATAATTTATTGCATTTTGTTCTTTTTCACAACTATCTTGTATATGGTAATGTTGTATACCTCCAAACGATTGGAGTACCGCAGGGATCCACTAGTAGCTCTATGCTCGCTCGCCAATATTTATCTTTGCTTTTACTAAAGACAATCCTCTCTGTTTACACATAACATTTCTATTTTTCGCTGCATTGATGATGTTTTTCTTTGTTTTCATACTGCACATGATTCTTTACCCACACTTAATATTTATCCACCCAATCTTGAGTAAATACCTAATAAATACCACCCTTCCAAATCTGTAAATTATCTTGATATCACCATTTATATACAAAGTAACTCATTCAATACTACTATTTATGATAAGAGACATCAATTTAAATTTAATGTAAAATTATTCCCTCATTGTTCTTCTTGCCATAGTAACCAAGTTTTTTAAAATCTAATCATCAGCTATTTGCTTCGCATCAAACGCCTGGATAGTATAAGTGTACACTTTCACAAATTAATCGTCTCAAAAGTCTATGCCATATATACAATTTCTCCACCTTATTGGAGATCACAGTATAAGTACGATACTCAATAGTAGTGGAAACACCATAAAATAAACACCGATCCGGCGGGCAAAAATAAAAATGTGCAAATATTACAAAAACAGTAATTTCGGTTACACAAAAAACGTGCAAAATTAAAAAGAATCCG